>RCUC01167440.1:0-170784 GCA_003697995.1 Taxidea taxus jeffersonii | reverse complement strand
ATCACTGGGCATCAGGGAAATACAAATCAAAACCACAATGAGATACCACCTCACACCAGTCAGAATGGCTAAAATGAACAAGTCAGGAAATGACAGATGCTGGCGAGGATGTGGAGAAAGGGGAACCCTCCTACACTGTTGGTGGGAATGCAAGCTGGTGCAACCACTCTGGAAAACAGCATGGAGGTTCCTCAAAAAATTTAAAATAGAGTTACCTTATGATCCAGCAATTGCACTACTGGGTATTTACCCTAAAGATACAAACGTAGTGATCCAAAGGGTCACGTGTACCCGAATGTTTATAGCAGCAATGTCCACAATAGCCAAGTTATGGAAAGAACCTAGATGTCCATCAACAGATGAATGGATAAAGAAGAAGTGGTGTATATATACAATGGAATACTATGCAGCCATCAAAAGAAATGAAATCTTACCATTTGCGACGACATGGATGGAACTAGAGCGTATTATGCTTAGCAAAATAAGTCAAGTGGAGAAAGACAACTATCACATGATCTCCCTGATATGAGGAAGTGGAGATGCAACGGGGGTGGGGGTTAAGGTGGTAGGAAAAGAAAAAATGAAAAAAGATGGGATCGGGAGGGAGACAAACCAAAAGAGACTCTTAATGTCATAAAACAAACTGAGGGGGGGAGAGGGGTTGGGAGAGGGTGGTGGGGTTACATTATATGTTTAAATAAAAAAAAGCTTAAATAAAAAAAATAAAAAAAATAAAAGATTACAACTACCTGCATATCTGACACAAAAAGAGACGGTGCCTGCCTTCAAAGCACTTGCAGGGGTTTTTTAGAGTGTCAGAGTTTCACAAAATATGGTTTAAGAGAAAAGTAGTAGAACCTTCACGAAGAAAAATAAAATGGCACTACTCCATGTCCTGCATAGATTTTCAAAGGACTTTTGAAAAGTTAGAAAAAGATGTACATTTCCAAGGGAGGACACACTCGAATAGCAGCAAGGACTCTCTGGATGTAGCTAAATCCCAGTATTAACAATTGTTTGCGTCTCGTTATGGTCAACAAATAGGACATGATGGTCAAGTTTGGCTTCAGATGGGGCAAGGAGTAGATGCTGTGCATGGGGGTAAATAGTGTAATCTACATGGATGCTAGGCAGAACACAAAGTGATTAACTCCCCTCTTGCTTTTGTATTCCCTATCAAAAATAACAATCATTTATTAGAAAGAATAAAATTAAGGATAATTGAAGCCCGAGGGGTGAAAAGAGTAAGAATGTATTTATTTCCCATGAATTCAAGTGTCTAGGCTCAAGGACTATAGTAACTTGTCAGTGTTCCAGAATTATGGAGCTTATGGATATTTTTGTGTGCTCATAGAAGTCAGGCTAATATTGTCCTCATATTTAAAAAACGGTAAAAGTCCAGGTAGACTGGAGTGATAAACCAAACTTTCTGTGTGGGAGTCAGTTATTTCTTCCCTCAAGATGTTACATTTTCACACAGTTTTACTAGGTGCAGAAGACACTATAATGATGACAAATAGGGAATGGGTTTGCCTCCAGGGAACTGAAAGTTTAATAGCTACGGAAATAAAACCAAAAAAATAAGGAAATAAATAAGAAATTATAAGTACTCAATATTTCTGTCTTGCTTTTCCTTTAAGAGGACAGAGCGCTTTAACATTTCTCTCCCACCAAGGTCTTCATTTGTTCCCTCAATATTTTATTAAATGTGTCCTGTGTTCAAGGTGCCATGCTATGTAGCACAGAATATAGTCCAGAAGAATCCAAAGTAGATCTCGCCTTCAACAAGCTTACAGTGAGCAGGAGTTTTACTAAACATTTAAATGTGTCTTAGTCCTTTTGGACTCCTATAATGAAAATAATGTAGACTGGATGGCTTAAACAATAAATATTTATTTCTTGGAGTTCTGGAAGCTTGGAGGTCCAGGATGAAGGTCCTGGCCGATCTGGGGTCTGGTGAGGACACACTTCCTGGTTCGTATTTGGTGCCTTCTGGCAGTGTTCTCATGGGGCAGTGGGACAAGAAACTCCTTGGGGTCTTGTATAAGGGCACTAATCCCTTTTTGGAGGGCTCCCCCTCATGATCTAATCATCTCCCAGAAGCTCCCACCTCCTAAAATCATCACACTGGGAGTCAGAATTTCAACATACAAATTTTGGAGGGACATAAATACTCAGTCCAGTGCAGTAAGTGATGATGATCAGCTTGCATTTGTTCATTTAAAACAAGGTGTATAGTTATGGATATATATATGGATATATTCATATATATACATATGCATATGGATTCATATAGTTGCATAAATGAATATTTGAAAAAGAAGGGTCATGCAGTCCAGAAGCATGAAAGAGAATCAACTAAGATTAGCTGGTTATCTCACAGGTAGCCTGACACTGGAGGTGGCGTTTGTGGCAGAGACAGTGGGAGATACTTAGCAAATCTTATTTCATCTTCTTTTTCTGGACCCACAGGAAGACTCTATTTCCCATCCTCCCTTGAAGTTAGGTTGGGAACATGTAAATAGGTTCTGGAAATGGATGGAAGCAGAAGTAATATAAACCATTTTGAGTCCTGGACATGGATCACTGGACATCGAGTCACTGGACATAATCCAAATATCCTAGAATGGAAAAATGGTACTGTGTTTATACAATAGGATATCACACAGCAATAAAAAACAAATCAATGAACTACAAATATGTGCCCCAACATGCACAAACTCTTGGGTGAAGGAAACACAGACACCAAAAACAATCCTTTCTTATTTTAATACCCTGAGATGTAGAGGCATATTTGTTATCTCGGCACATCCTAATCTTTCTTGGTTAATACAGGATTTGTCATCCACAAACTGCCAAGGTCAGAAACCTGGTTTATCAGCACACCAGGGAAGGCTCTGTCTCTCATAGACTGAGTGATACAAAATAATATTATAAATGAATGTATAAATCAAAATGTCAAATTATTAAATTATGGGGAGAAAAAAAACCCCTCCTTCTACCAACTAGTGTATCTGTGTTGCCATGATCATGCCCTTTCTCTCACTTCAGACAGACCTGCATGGGTCAAACCAAAATTAAAGTTTGGTTGGTACACCTATTTGTAGAAAAAGGGCACTAGTTAGCTGAATCAAATGTTCAATGACATCCTTCTGAAAGCACTTGTGAATCCATTTCACAGTAAAGGTAGTTTTGTCAGTGGGTCCAGAATTCCCGAGGTCCCTGACCTATAGTTTCCACTCCCTTAGGCACAGCCCAAATTGCTTCAGTGGCTCTCCCTTTTTTGGTTTCAATCCATCACCTTTTTTTTTTAGGCTTGTTATTGCATTCAGTCTAACTTTTTACATAATGTGGCTGGCCTCTGAGGCATTCCATTTATATATTTATTCCTAGTATGTATAGATTGTGTGTTTTTCCTACCAAGGAAAAATCATAAGTCTTTTGCTTTCAAATTTTGCAGTGGGAGTGGAAGGAGATCGAAATAGGAGAGGATGGAGTCCTTAGCCACAGTAAGCAAGTTCTGATGACATCATCAGACTCAGAGAGAGACTGGGAATCTTATAACAGTGTACCTGAATCTTTTGTAAGGTTTTTTTTTTTTTTTTAAAGATTTTATTTACTTATTTGTTAGAGAGAGAGCACAAACACAGGCAGACAGAGTGGTAGGCAGAGGCAGAGGGAGAAGCAGGCTCCCTGCCGAGCAAGGAGCCCAATGTGGGACTCGATCCCAGGACGCTGGGATCATGACCTGAGCCGAAGGCAGCAGCTTAACCAACTGAGCCACCCAGGCGTCCCTTTTGTAAGGTTTTTTTGAGAGTGGTTTGTGGCATTCTTGAAGGCCTGAAGGACAGAGCAGAACTTCTTATCAGAGGCTGGAGAAAAAGGGAGATCTCCATTATGTAGTAGAGGAAAGTTTAGCAACATTGTTGCCTGCTAGGTTATTGGCAATAGAAACTATGTCTAACAAACCTGTGGATTTGGGTCACATTTCTAGGCAGAATGTTGAAAGGGTTAATTGATTTTTTAAAAAACTATGTGTGGTAAGACAGAGAGAGAGGTGAAGTAAAAAGAACTATTCAATTTTTAAGCAGAAATTTGGGGAAATATAAAGAATCTAGAATCTTTGGGTTCAAAAACAAAGCTGTTTTTCATTCTAAGCCTCTCCAGATGGTGAACGATTCTGAAAGTAAGGAATTGTTTTAAGGCAAAGGTTAAATCCAGGGTGTAGCTGAAAGATTGTATAAATAATTGATATTTCTCCTAGACTAAGCTTGATAAAAGGGCTTCCAATATTTTAAGGACAATTTCAAACAGCTTTCCAACTCTCAGCTGAAGATGGAAAGTGGTTGTCTCAAAGAGATTTGTGGGTGTGGTTTTTTTAATGGGATGGCTATAATTTCATATATAAGAATCTTCCAAATTTTTAGAGAATTATGTTGGCAGAAGCAGTACCTGCTTGGACTGAAAATGTGTAAGGATCTCTCTATGCAACAGCTTTCAATCTTTATATGGCAAAAACTTATACTTACACCTTAAGAATGGAATATAATATTTTAAATAAGATGATGTAAAGAAAAATGTGAAGTTCTGTTGTAACCCAAAATTGGTAGAAAATCAGAATCGTATGTAGCTATTTTGAAAATCTTGCCTGGTATCAACAAAGAGAGTGTGTATCTCAATGTTGCTGGAGTTAAGAGGTACCCTAGTGTTATACTTAGTTTGAGCTATGCTTTGTCACTGTGTTTATGCCTGATACGCATGACTGCATGTAAAGCTGACCAACTCAGTGTCACTAAATCCTTCACCTGAAATCATAAGAGCTCTTCCATTCTTTTTTATGGACATCTTCAAAGGCAGAATCTTGCAAAAGCAACAATTTTCAGCCTGGAATGTCTTCAAAGCCTTTGAATTTAGCCACAAATTTCCAGATTAGTGTCCTCTGTTCACTCTGCTTCTACTTTGAAGGAATGCTTTGCTTCACCTTGTTGAAAAATCCTAAAACTGTTTTTATGGGAAAGAAGCAACAGTGAAGGCTCAAGAGAGTTTCTAGCCAACCACTGCTCCTAGGGAGCCTAAAACAATATGGCTCATGTAGATAACACATGCAACATTACCCTTAAACGTACTGGTAGCAAGATGAGAAGCCTTTCTTTCAAAACACATAACTTTTTCACCCTGAAGCACAGATGATCCTCCTTGAGAATTTTTCAATGCCTTCCTGTCCTGGAGTGTCCACAGTAGCACCAACAAAGGTACAGAATAAAACCCTTTCCATTCCTTTGAATCTGACAGTTGCCTGAAATTGCCTTCCACCATCCAACCCATCAGTGCTGTCATCTTTGGCACCTGTGATGGTAATAACTGTGTTCTTTCCTTCTTAAGTTCTTCTTTCCTTCTTAACAGTTAGTTAAAAGAAATTGCCTGCTTTTATTTATTTTTTTTTTGAGTTTTTAAAAGTGATATTTTTAATATACAAAAAATTATAAATAACAAAAGTATTGTCTTTGTTCTTTTCATGTTTTGTTATTGTTTAAAATTGTGAAATATTTTAAGCATAGACAAAATATCTAAAGACACTTATGCCCCATCTCCAAAATATGTCACAAGTTATCTTAACACAAACAACAATCCAACTTGCACCCCGCCCCTCTGTCCCTCTCAAGTACTTCTGACCTAATGTTTGTATGTGATTTTTCTCTTGAAAGTTTTTTTTAAATTAACATATAATGTAGTATTTGCTTCAGGGGTACAGGTTTGTGAATCACACACAATTGTGAATACATAATTCACAGCACTCACCATAGCACATACCCTCCCCAATGTCCTGCTTTTAATTGTAATTTAAAATTTTCCTTAGCTATTGGTATGTATTTGTTGTGTTACATGGTAAACATAATGTTTATCATTATGTAGGCAACTACATGTACTATTATATTTGAAAGCAACTGAGTTAGCAGCTCTATGAGTTGGTAATTAGTTTGCCATTTTTTAAAGGATTGTACATACCAAAACGATAGTTTATTACTTACATCTGGCATTTTACTTTATTCTAAATACATGATAGGAATTTTGGGATTGACGTGTAACACATTTTTTCCCAGTTAAAAATAGGCCCCCATTTAGCATTTTCCTGATGACCATCAGATTTTCAGGGATGGATTACTAAAATTAAGTAGGATGAACCTGCATTCTATTCCTGTAATTTCTGTGGACAAGTTTTATGCTGTGTTTCTGATCCTGTCATATTTTGAATTGGAAATTTAAAAAAAAATTGTGATTAATTGTTTCCTGTCCTGCCACTGTAGATGGGGTACGTGAAGCTGGGAGATGACCTGATCAAGAGAGCTGTACTTGTTCCTGGGAAAGATCCTGGACTTTGAATAGGATGGGGTAACTGTATGTAACTTTAGGTTGGCCCCCTCCGGAAGGGGAGGGTATGTTTATCTGTGGGAAGAAAAATGTACCCAGAAATTTGAGTAGTTAGAGGCATGGAACAATGGCAGACAATTCTGGTTGTCCCTAGTATCTGCTCTTAACATTTTGCTCAGTAATAAAACCCTAAGTGTTAGCTAGGCATTATCCAACCAATAGAAAAACCCTCATTTCCCAGCTTCTCTTGCAACTTAGTATGGCCATGTGACTAAACTCTGGCCAATGGGATGTAAGGAGAAGTAATTTGCATAGGTCTTCCGGGAAGTTTTTACTGAAAGAGAGGAAGTGTGTCCTCTCTTCCTCTTTGCTGGCCTTCCTGGTTGGCATGTGGATGTCATGACTCAAGATGGAGCAGCCATCTTATAAGTCAGGCTGGAAAGCACAGGTAAATGTGGCAGAACAACAAGTCAGGAGTCTGAGCTCCCTGATGGTTATGGAGCCACCATTTCAGTTTAGGACTGCTTATGTTTACCTGAGAAAGAGAGAGAGAGAGAGAAGCTTTTATCTTTTTACCACTGTTATTTTGGGCTTTTCAGCAATGAGCACTCCTCTTTGATTTTCCTTTAACTATCTTATGTTATTTATACTGTCTTATATTATTATTACACCAGTAATACACATTATGTCATTTAGGCTTCTTGCCTATTTCTCATCTTCCCCTCTAGACTGCTAGCTTTATGAAAATAGAAAATTTGCTCCCCCTTTTTTGTGATATGCTATAATTTTTATAGCAGTGTGGCCATTTTTGTGACGATGGGGAGTTTGGTCTTAAAAATAATGTTCCATTTGAGGTTCTTTTATACAGAAATTGCCATCATGACTGATATTCAAAATATCTTTAGTGTTGTAAGACTCATATGGTAAACAAAGCTGCTATCCTTACTCAGTACTGTACACTTAATAGAAAACAAAAGGGCAGTAATAACAGCTATTTCTTTTAAGAAGAATGAACACCGGGTACCAGAAGTTGATGACCCAGTTAACACAACTTAATTGGCATTCCTCTTGGGAGTGGGGGGTTAAATTCATCACAAAAAGTTGCTTGCAATGCATTGTGTTATATCTGTCTTCCCATGTCATAAAAATAAACTTGCCAAGGAAGGTGAGGTGTATGAATGCTAAAGCCTCACAGAACTGCAGTCAAGTGCAGCTATAAATAATACTGAATAAAGTTTACCCTCTGGCAAGTGGATAATACTTTCAGTGCACTCAATTACACTTTGGGGTATCCTAAGTTACTCACATTGACAGTCACGTTCATTGTAGTGCTTGCTTCAAGGGAGGCATATAACTAGTTGTTCTGGCTAAAATATGATGGGAAGGCAGTCCTTGGGTTCTATGTAAAAGTAACCGTATGTAACAGCCTAATAGCAATCACTGATAGGCTGCTTAAATGAATGATATTTCCTTCACTCATTGGCTTAGAAGGGCCCATTGAGAAGGGGAAGAAACAACAAAACCTAACACTATTCCTATTGACTGAGCTGGAGAGGTAGAAGTTCCCTAACATCCAGATGGCAGTTGACTGTCATTTTATAAGGGTTTTCCTTCAAGTGAGACTATTATGTTGCCTCTCAGTTTCTCTCCAAGTGAGGAATAGTTCTTAGTATCGTCGGTACCATTTACTTGCCATTTATGTTTAATACCTGTAAATTTCTTTTTAATGACATCTTTAGAACTAGCATAAATCATCTCCTTTTGCAAAGGTGCACTCACAGGACCCCAGAATTTAAATGCCAGGTCTTCTTTCTCAGACTCTCAGTATGTGGTATCATACAAAGCAAACTGGCAATCATTCAGAGATAGCAACAACTTCACAAAAGATGTGTACGGATCCTCCACAGTACCAGTAGAGTCACCCACCAAGATCTGCTTTGCTTTCTCTACAATTCTTTTGCCATTGCTTAAACAGGAGAGAACTGCTTTCTTTCTTTTTTGTTGATCTCCTCCTGTGTAGAAGATTCTTATTAACAACTTCTCTGACATCATCATTTATTAGTAACGCCAGAAACCACGATGCCAGGGGCTGCTGCAGCAGCTCAGGGTCCATGGGAGTGGGAGGAGAAAAAGGCTCAGGCCAGAACCTTGACCCTCCTGTTCACATCTGAATCTAAAGACTTTGGAACAGCGCTTGGAAAGACAGTATGTGCTCAGTAAAACTTTGTGGAAGGAATGAAGGGTAGATGAGAACGGGAATCCTCTAAAGGCAGTAAGCTGCTGCTTTAAGAAACGATAGAATTTAGAATTCCAAAGACACTGTGTTATTACAGGTGAGGAAACTGACATTTAGAGGGGTTAAATGATTCATAGGTCACACGGGTCTGCTGTTAGGCCTACTGTTGGCCAAGTGTCCTAAGACCACTGCCCCCTTTACTGTGTGCTCCATTTGGCAGAAAAGCACTTGTTACGGATACCGATACCGTAGAAAGAACCGTTCAGGGGCCCAAGGTTTGGACAGGGTGATCTACTGCCCTTTCACCACACTGGAAGTGTATATACTTGGCTAATAGATTTTTCAAGCTTCTCAGACACCACAGAACTTAGAAAGCGCAGCAGCCCGGGGGCAGTGCGGTTGCTACCAGTAGGCAGCCTTAGCCATTTGCTACCGGGCCCTCTAGGGAAGGGGAGCTGGCAATTCTGAGGAGGACGGTTGTCCAGGCTCTCTTTTGGCCACCGTCTTCCTCCTCCAGCCCCCAACAAAGACATTTCATCCCCTTCCTCCACTGCCCTCGGTTCTACTGGGCAGGACTTTGAGGGGACAGAGACTGGAGCACAGCGTGACCCAAGTCACCTACCATTGCGTACTCGCTGCAGGGCTCGCGCTCCAGCTAGGGGCGACAGGCGCGCCCCCGAGCCACGCTCTCACCCCTTCCGCTCCCCGCGCCGCCCCGGGCTCCGGGGGCCGGGCGCGCGCACGCTCCGCCTCTCCCCGCCTCCTCGGTGCGCGCCCCGCCCTCTCGAGCTGCGATACGCTGAGCGCTCAACATCCGAGGACTTTGGCCCAGAGTAACCCCGTTCAGGTGACCTTTCCCCTCCATTCCGCACCTTAAGCAGCGGGCCCCGCGCGCCGGCTGCGGTTGGGCGCTCGCTCTGCTCCCTCGGGGCCCGCTCCCGCCGGAGCTTCCGCGCACCCCCCCTCGCTGCCCCTCCGCGCGGCTCTCCGTCATGGCGGCTCTCAGCAAGTCCATCCCTCATAACTGCTACGAGATCGGCCACACTTGGCACCCTTCCTGCGGGGTCTCCTTCGTGCAGATCACCAGGGGCGCCCTGGAGGAGTCCCTGAAGATTTACGCTCCCCTGTACTTGGTGAGATCCATAGGCTCCTCCCTCGGCGAGTTTAGTCTGGAGGATGGGTCAGGGAGTGCAGTCCTGCTTCCGAGCGGCCTGGGCAACTCGTTCTGTGTGGGATTCTCATTTGGAGGGACCAGGCGGTTTTGGGGGTGTGTGTGGGCGGGATGGTGGAGGTCGAAAGGGGCGGATATCTTACCTGCTTCTTTGGGTAGGAGGAGGGGGAGGGGAACTTGAGGTTGAGCTGTCATCCGAATGCCTGTGGATGGGAAGGGGATGGGCTCCCAACTTCAAGATTAAGTTAGGACACTTAAAATTATGAATTGAGGGAACTGCGGTGCTTTTCCTCTCGCTTGCGTATGATAGAGAAGCGTTTGTAGGTCAGCGAGGCGATGAGAAATGCCCTGCAGTCTTTCCTTGTCTGAGTCCCTCTATAACCCCTCTCCATTTTTTTCTTTTTTAAAGGGGGTATTTGACAGCAGATCCCCGTGGGCTCAGATCTTGTCTTAGTTTGGCATGATAGTATTGTGGCTTGAGGGTCTTGCAAGTGTCCTTGCAGGTTCATAGAGTAGACTTCTGGTTGAGATTTTGGGTGCTGATTTAAAGGATGATTCCAGAGTGAGTCAGTGAAGGTGACTGAAAGATCTGACTTTAGATCACCTAAGCAATTTAAGTTTGGGGTTTTGAGTAAAGAATATTTGTAAATACGTGTATCTATCACTGAGAACTGTTAAAAGAAAAAAAAATTTACGTGGGCTCTTATGCTCAAGGTGGGGTTTGAACTCAAGAGCCCCACGCTCTACTAAGCCAGCCAGGTGCCCCAAAAGAAGTTTGTTCTTTAATGTTCTCACCAGCATCTTTTTCTTTCTTTTTTTTTTTTCCAATAACCTTGCCCTTGATATTAAAGATTTATTACTTTGACCATCAAAGTTCATCCTCTCATTTTCTTGCCCAGTAGCGTGTGTGTGCCCTAAGAAGGCAGGGATCATATATTTTGTATGTTTGCTATGGGTTTCAATAAATAGTCAATGGATGGTCAGTTCTTACCTTCATTGAGTAGTAATTTGGATCCGTAGCCCAATATGTTGGGAAGTGTGTCATGGTCCTATCTGGGTACTTCTTGAAAAGTCTGATTGTTTATTACAGAGATAACAAAGAAGATGGTAACTTTCCCTGAGCTTGCAGAAATCAGTTTCATTTTTATCATATAGACCCATGCTTTTGAAACTTTATCAGTTTCATTTTTATCAGAATCAGTTTCATATTTATCATATAGACCCATTTTATCATATAGACCCATGCTTTTGAAACTTTTTAGTATGTGTTCGGACCTCCACCCCCTCACACCGTGGGATCATGTGAGAATGAGTGTTTCTGATTCAGTAGGTTGGGTGGGACCTGAGATTCTGCATTTCTAACAAACTCTCAAGCAATATTGATGTTGTTGGATCAAGAGTCACACTTTGAATAGAAAGGATCTAAAATAGAAGCTAATAATAAAATTATTACAGGAGCTGGACATTTCTGCTTTGATTTTCTTTGGCCAAGATCCATGTTTATCTGATTTTCCTCATGAATTGTGGCCAGTCTTTAGCTCAGTGTTTTTTAAAACAGAATATCTATAAACAATATTGAGCTCTTGATATATTCAATAATTCAAAAAGATTGTTCCTGCTCTTAGGGGATTATGATGTAGGTGGGGAGAGAGTTTATACAGTCTGATTTCTCCCTCTGAAAACTTAGTGTCTCATTCATTCATTAAACAACTATTTGTTGAGGGCCTGATTTTTGTCATATCTATAGCCTGGATAATTTATTGGTTATGTTCCATGATACAGAAGTTCAAGGGAGCAATAGGAACGGGTTTTTCTTTTACAGCAGGTAGGGTGGAACCAGGGGTCAGGAAAGGTCTACGATTCACTGTTATATCTCCCACTAAATACTTCTTGAGAATAAATTCTTTATCTTATTTGGCCTTGTGCCCCTTATAACCTGTGTATTTTAGGTTTTGGTTTGCTGCTCAAGAGTGGTTGTGAAATTAAATTAGTGGGGGGTGGGGTGGCCCAGTCAATTAGGTGTCTGTCTCTTGGTTTTGGCTCCGGTCATGATCTCAGGGTTGTGAGATCGAGCCCCCTGTTTGGCTCTGCTCTCAACACAGAGTCAGCTTGAGTTTCTCTCTCCCTTTCTGCACTGCGCCCCGACCTTGCTCATGCTCTCTCTCTCTCTTTTTCTCAAATAAATAAACCTTAAAAATTAATGGGAACTAAGATTTTATTATTACTTTTATTTATTATTACTATTTTTCTTTTAAGAGAGAGAATCCTCGAGACAGCAAGGAGGGCAGAGAGGGAGAGGGAGAATCTTAAGCAGGCTCTGTGCTTAGCACGGGCTGATCCCTGAGACCAAGACTTGAGCTGAGACCAAAAGTTGGACGCTTAAACGACTGAGCCACGCGGGCACCTCCACCAATGTTTTCTTTAAAGTGAAATAGAAGAGAACAGAAAAAATGAGAGTCCATTGCAGGTACTAAGGATAAGTGTTGTATCATGACAGTTTTGTTTCAGTTATGTTTGTGTGTGTGACTGGGGCTACTTAGAGCAAATAGGAACACTGGGCCCTTTGTCAGTGGTGGATAGTTGTTGATTAAATATGTAACCTCCAGTGCCAAGATAAAAGGTGGTATGGGAAGCGTGGGCTTTAAAAGGGATCAAAGACATTTGAATTTGAATATCAGCTCCATTAGTTACTAGCTGTTCATGTTACTTTGTCTCTGAGAATTAAGTGAAAGAATTCCTTGAAGATGTATCATGTGTTTTCCTGGTTCAAAGTAGATCTTGAAGAATTAGGCATTTTTTTTCTTCCCTCTTACCCCAGTGACATTTAAGTTAGATGTAAAGTTCAATAGGCAAGGCTTTTTGGCAGAAGTAGCATTTGAGTTGGGCTCAGATAGATGGATCAGAAGACATTGATTCTTAAAGGAGCCATTTGTAGAATACTTACTCTTAATGGTGAGGATGGAGAATAATGTGAAATGAGGCAGAAATCTAAGTGGTTTTGTAAGAGAAGCAGTATGTATATTGGTTGACTGAAATAGAAGTTTTGTGTACAGGAGTAACGAGCTTTAAGAACTCTTGCGTATTGAATAATAGCATAACTTTGACCTTTACATATTTTATCTGGTTTAATCCTTATACAACTCTGTCTTAGTAACCACATTTCATAGGTAAGAAAGCTGAACGCTAAAAAGATTAAGTGACTTCCAAGATTCAGAGCTAGTAAGGGAGAGACAGGATTCAGTTCTAGGTTTTTTTTTGTTTTTGTTTTGACTCAAAGTTGTATTAGAGGTCAGGCTAAAGGACCCAGAGATTTTTTTAAGCAAAGGGGTTACAAGTACAAAATGGTGGCTTTGAGGTGGTGAATCTGGTAGCACTGAGTGGACTTGATGGGAAAGACTGTTTAGGAGTTGATGCAGGATACTTACTAAGGGGTGGAAAGAGCCACTTCCCATGGAATCCCTCACTGCAACTTACCTTGCAATGTGATTTTAGGGAAATGACCTCACCTCTTTGAGCCTTAGTTTCCTTGCTTTGCAGGAAATAATTATACTCATCTCTTCGGGCTGTTTTGAGGACATAGGTGGGATAATAGTGTGTCAGAATAGCAGCTATCACATAGCAGGGCCCCAGTAAATTGTTACTGTTATTAAAACAGTGCATATGTTCTGTGTCCTGTTAGGATGGTGGCTTGCATTCAGAATTAGCACAGTACTTCAGTAAGTGCTTGGTTTCTGAATGAATGCAAATATGAATGAATGAACTCATGAATAGTTCAGGAGTAAGGAGATACTTGGCAGCACGAGAGAATGGAGGGCAGCTTTAGAGGCATTTTACAAGAGAGGCGTTTCATAGGATATATTTCATAGGAAGAGTGAATAGGACTTAAAGACTGAGTATTGGGGTAGTGTGAGGACTTGTTTCTGCTTTGAGGACTTTAAATCTGGTTGATGCTGTTGCCATCGTTGAAAGGAAGCTGGTTTTGGGAAATTTTAATTAAGAGGTTTTTTTGGAGACTATAAATTGGGTTATGTCTTTCTGCTTTTCATTTTAATATTACCGTGTGTGTGGAACTAAACTGATTCCTTTTATTCCTTTCATATTTACTGCTCTCTAGCTTCTTTTCCCTCTTGGTATCTACAGTTGTTTTTATGCTTCTAACGCTTAAACCATGTTGAAATGTATGTGGACTATTCCTTTTAATAGTGAATCTTCGTGTTTTTATAGTTTTTAAAAAACACCAGTTCTCATCACCGATTCAATTCATGTATTTTTTTTTTAAGATTTTATTTATTTATTTGACAGAGAGAGACACAGTGAGAGAGGGAACACAAGCAGGTGGAGTGGGAGAGGGAGTAGCAGGCTTCTCACTGAGCAGAGAGCCCGATGTGGGGGCTCTGTGATCCTGGGATCATGACCTGAGCCAAAAGCAGACGCTTAACGACTGTGCCACCCAGGTGCCCCTCGTGTATTTTTTTTTTTTTTTTAAGAATCCTGAATGCACTGTAATATATGCTAACGATTTATGTATGTACCAAAAATGTATTTCAGGATGTTGTATTTCATTTCTTGAATGTTAGTTATTACCACACGCCTCACAACAAGTGGTACCCCTTTCCACACACACACACACACACACACACACACACACACTCATACACACACATGCAGGAAACAGGTGTTAAACTGTTTAAACCTAGGCTGTCACTAACATTAATGAAAGAAAGCTAGTGCCATCTGTAATTTAGAATACAAATTTAGAATACACACTTGTCCATTTAAGGGGATGGATTCTATGCTGTTCAAGTTCTTAGGTCTCTTTTTTAAGAAGGAAGACTTGCTCACATGGTGAGTTCTTGAAGACTTGCTCACTCAGGTGGTTCTAAGACCTTTCTTAAATATGCTTTTCCTCAGTGACTTTCTTTAGAACCTCCAGATTAGAGTACTGGCATTTACAGGTAGCTGACTGCAAAGTAGAACCTTTTGCACTTTCCGGAAGGAATGATTTAAAAACCTGCCTTTTCATTGACCTTCAGATGTTTATAACCTTCTTCAGACCACAAAAATATTTATAGAATATTGATTCCCTTTGAGCCATATAATCTAACCGATTCTCAGTTCATCACCTCTAAACTGAATAAACATTTATGCAAGAGTTGGAATTCTTAGAAATTTAAAAAAAAAACAATTTAGGGACAGTCTCTAGTTAGTTGCAAAAGGCTTGGAAACTACTGATGAAAGAAATCTGTTCACTAAGGTGGACTAAGATCCCTTTTTTTTTCTTCTTAATGTTCTCACATAGTTTTATTTTATAGAAAAAATGGTAATTCTAGAAAACTTCCAAAGCTAGACTCCACTTGCAGGAGGCTGTTCAGATTTTTGTATTTTAGTGTGGCTTATAGGCAGGATCTTAGACTCTGGGATCAAATTGCCCAAGTTAGAATTGTAGCTCACTCCTTACTAGCTGGGTAACCTCAGACAAATTACCCAACCACTCTAAGCCTCAATTTCTGTGTCTGCAGTATTGGAGAAATGGTAAATTTTCCCTTGGGAGATCTTTGTGAAGATTAAATGAGGCATAGTATGTAAAGTGCTTCTGGCACATAGTGTAGACGGAGTTTTTAAGGGTGGTGGTTGAGCAGGTTTCGTAAAGGAGACCAGCAATGAGACATTTTGAAATTATTATTATTTTTTTTAAGATTTTATTTATTTATTTGTCAGAGAGAGAGAGAGAGAGAGAGCGCAAGAGAGCACAGGCATGGGGAGCGACAGGCAGAGGGAGAAGCAGGCTCCCCGCCGATGCAGGGGCTCAATCCCAGGACCCTGAGGTTGTGACCCAAACTGAAGGCAGATGCTTATCCCACTGAGCCACCCATGAGACTTTTTTTTTTAAGATTTTATTTATTTATTTATTTATTTAACAGAGATCACAAGTAGGCAGAGAGGCAGGCGGGGTGGGGGGGGGCGGGGAAGCAGGCTCCCTGCTGAGCAGAGAGCCCAATGCGAGGCTCGATCCCAGGACCCTGGGATCACGACCTGAGCTGAAGGCATAGACTTTTTTATTTTATTTTATTTTATTTATTTATTTGACAGATAACAAGTAGGCAGAGAGGCAGAGAGAGAGAAGGAAGCAGGCTCTCTGCTGAGCAGAGAGCCCGACGCGGGGCTCGATCCCAGGACCCTGGGATCACGACCTGAGCCGAAGGCAGAGGCTTTAACCCACTGAGCCACCCAGGCGCCCCTACCATGAGACTTTTTCAGGTTCTTGGTAGTAGGTCATTTGTTTTCGTTTTTACTAAAAAAAAGAGAGAGAGAGAGAGAGAGAGAGAAAGAAAAAGAGACTGAAGTCATGGCAGAATACAGACTGCTAAGCTGAGAATAGCTGTTTGAATTATTTGACCTTTGGAGATCATGGAATTTGTGAACATATTGACTAATCCCTCTTTAAGTTTTGTTTGAAGCCTAGTTTTTATCCCTGATGTATGATAACTGAAGAGGCAAACAATAGTAAAGCAGATATGACCATTAAGGTGCGTATTTCAATGTCAGCATTATTTACTTTTGTATCTTTGCTAGAAAATTCTCTTTATGTCAAAAAGTGGCTCTCTCTCTAGGAAAGTTTATCCTCTTCAATAAAATAATATATTTTGGTAGAGAGAGAATCCCACCTGGAGGAGTGAGGGAACCAGATCCATAGTAATCTCTGTGGTGACAGATTTTCCATCAGATTACCTTCATATCCAACTCTTAATTATTCACTGTGACGCAGATGACTTTGAATAACCAGACCTCTTATTTAGTACTTAGAGAATTGTATTTGTCATGGACTTTGGACACTGAAACATTTTAAATATTGATGAAAAAATTATACACTAATGGAGGGGATACTGAAATTTGATAATTAGGTTTTGTAATATCTGAACCTAAACTCTTAGTATTTGGAATATTTGTCCCCTTACTGTTTACCAGCTATTTATTGCATCTGCCATTTGCAGGGTGCTGTTACAACAGCTGTGTTCCATGTGTGTGGTGAAGAATTAAAAAAATGAATGGGACATATTTCTTAGGTTGAATTTATAGTCCAGGAGGGGAGATTAGGTGTGTGATATCCTGTAACACAAATTCCTCGAGATAAATACTGGAAGGTATGGTGACAATGGTTTGAGAGATTAGAGGTAGATTACATTTGAATGAAAAATAACAGGAAATTTAATGGGAAAGCTGGCATTTTACTGGCCTTGAAGGAAAGGTAGGATTTGGAAAGGTAGAAATAGGTGATGGATGAGGGAGAAGAATGGCTTAAATTAAGCCATTCAGATAGAATAGGGTATGGTATGCTTTGGAGAATGGCAGATGGAATTTGGATTTTATTTGATTTGACATAGTAGGGATCACTAAACATTGCTAACAGGGTGTAGTATGCCTGAGGTTGTTTTGAAACGCTTAATCTGGCAGTGGTATATAGAATTGTTTGATTAGAATTAGTGACTCACTTGTAAAGTAGAGGAAAGTTTTAAGCATTGTTTATTGGGATGTATAGGAACTGGTGCTTTGGAGGAAAAATATTTTTATTGAAATATGCTGGATCGGTTGGGGCCATATTGAGTTTTAGCTGCTAGTGCAATATATGAGTAGAGAATGACCAGGAAGCATTGAGAAATGTAGAGTTGCTAATCTGGGAGAAGATGGGGCTAGAGATTTAAGTTAAGATGTCATAGGAATAGAGATAAGAGTTGAAGTTATGGTAGATCGACAAGGAAGAGAGGTCCTTAGGTGAAGAAGGGAGAGAGCTGAGAAAGAGAAGACAGTCTGAGGAATGCTTGGTTTTGGAGTAGAGGAAAAAAAAATGAAAGAAGCAGTCAGAGGTATGAAGAGGCTGAAAAGAGAATGTTGCAGAGAAATCTTGAGCAGGGAGTTTTGGGAGATATTGAGAGGTAGGAAGAGCATGGGCTTGAATCTTAGTGTTGCCACTTATTAGCTTTGTGACCTTGAGCAAGGTTCTTAACATATTTGAACCCCAGTATTTTCATTAAAAAATTTGATCTCTCTCTCTTTTTTAAAGGTTTTATTTATTTGAGAGAGAGAAAGCATGAGCTGGGGGAGGGGCAGAGAGAGAGGGAGAAGTAGGCTTCCTTCTGAGCAGGAAGGACTTGATCCCATGACCCTGGGATCATGACCTGAGTGGAAGGCGAATGCTTAGCTGACTGAGCCTCCCAGGCACTCCCTTATCTCATGTTTTTAAAAAAATATAAACCAGCACTTGTTATTCTTTTGCACAGAACTCTTCAGTGGTTTTCCATCTCAGTTAACGTGCAAGCTTTACCATGGCCTACAGAATCATACGTGATCTGGCTGTTGCTTGTTTGATTACATGTCATACCATTTTCCCTTTGTGTTTATTTCACCTCCACCCAGATACAATTACATGATTTATATTTTTGAATCTAAGTTTTGCTATCTAGCATAGAGAGCTCTTGATTTCTGAGAAGTATCGTAAGATGGGACAACAGATTGTCAAAAAATGAACATTTCTAAGGAGTGAACTAATACAAAGAGACTTCCTCTTTTTGAGTTTTGACTTTGAGAGAAAAATATCTTGCCTCCTATTTTTGCATAAGCAATATACATACAAGTAACTGCTTTTATTGATTACGACAAGACAACCTGGATTGAAAGGCTGAAGCACAAACGTATCCATAAAAAGGGATAAAAAAGTGTGGTAGGACTTTGATAATAGGTTTATAATATGCTTGCCAAATAATGGACTATCGGGTTCTGTGCTAGGTGATAATTAGGGAACGGGAATTAATTGAGGTGACTGCTTAACAAAGAGCTAAAGAAAAAGTTTTTGGAGACTCTTTTCAAAACATGTTGGCACAATTTCTTGCATTAGTTGTGTGGTATGGTGATGGGAAGTATGTTTATATTTCTGAGGCTGTACTAGCCACATAGTAATTCATAATGGTAGTTGATACTTTTATTATTAAGGGTCTTAAAATATTTTATCATAGCATACTATCATATTAAAGATTTGTTTGAATCTCGACATGAGGTTAAACTTTAAAATTGTCTGTTGGCTTATCACTTATCTTAGCTTTTTTCCTACTAATTGATCTCCCCTCAAAGAGTGTTGTCATTTGAGATTTTTTTTTGTGTGTGTATTTTTTCCTTCCTGTTTAATGTAAGTCTGTTTCATCTTGGGCAACAAGGAGTATAGTTGAAAAGTATTCATTAATGATCCTGATTTATTGGTGAATCAAATTAGTATTTTCCATTGATATTACAAACTGTATATGATGCTCTCTTTCCTCATACTTTCACCTGAGGAGAATTAATAATTGAAGTGAATGAAAGCAGATTTTAAGTAATTCGGCTTTTGGCTGCACTGGAAAATATTCAGTAAAATGAATTTATGTGTTGAAAAAAAGTGAAAAGAAAGAAGAATGCTAGATCAAGTATCATTAGATTTGAGCAGGTTTCTTTTAAAGAATGCTGAATTTACAGTGCTTTCAACTTATTACCATTTATTTTGTATAGTCTTTTGACTTATTACATGTGTCAGGTTGCATTGGCTTCTTGATTCTAACTAGATTTTGGCAGTTTGGATTGGGCTTTATCCAGTTTGGGAGTTGCCTCAAAGGATACCTTTGTAGCTATTGGCAGCTAAGAAGGAGATTTGTTCTGCTCAGTCGTGATTTCTTTCTCCTCTTCTTCTTCTTCTTCTTTTTAAAAATATTTTATTTATTTATTTGACACAGAGAGAGAGAGAGATCACAAGTAGGAAGAACAGCAGGCAGAGAGAGAGGAAGGGAAGCGGGCTCCCCGCCAAGCATAGAGCCTGATGCGGGACTCCATCCCAGGACCCTGAGATCACGACCTGAGCTGAAGGCAGAGGCTTAACCTACTGAACCACCCAGGAGCCCCTCAGTCATGATTTCTAAACCTTGCAGAAAGTAGACATGGGAACTTTTTTTCCCTCTACACCTGTGTCAGAAACTCAAGCACAGGGGTCGCTGAGTTCATCGGGATGAGAATGAATTACAGAGTGTGCTTATAGTTCCATTTGGAGCCTGTCCAGTGTTAATGTAACTGTATTTACTGAGTCTTCATTTTCTCCCACTCTTGCTTTCCTACCTTCATATTACAGATTGCCTACAATGTGTCAGAAATACAATGGTAGGGGAACAAGATGTACTTGGACATTAGGGTTAAGAGGGAAGATAAATGTACAAGAAATAGACAGGAAATTCTTTCAACTATGATAAGAAGTTGCTAACTGTTTTTAAGGAGTACAGGTTGTTTCTAGACTGTATTACCAGAGGACCATCCCTTCTAGTATAGTTGGTTTGGAAAGTTTTCCCAATGAAGAGCTGCAGTGAATATATGAATATATATTGAGTAATGTATTAGGCTTAACATTTATGTCACAAAACCCAAATTTTACCATGAGGAAACTGAGAGAAATAAGAAGCAATTACTTCACAGAGAGTATTTAATGATTTTCTTAAATCCAATATCGTGGCCAAGAATTTGATTTCATTCCTTTTGACTTTGGCCCTTATTTAAACTTGAAGTCCAAGGCAATTATAAGGTATCTCAGACCATACAAACACCTTGATTACCAGATTTGCTGAGAGTGAATCTCTTTTATAATAAAATCTGTATCTTAAATAAGGTAGACATTTTCAGTTACAAAATATTACAGATGCCATTATAAGTATTAGAAAAGCTATTTTAACTTCTATTTGTCTTTACTCATCTAAAGGTAAATCAAGGATGTTTAAGACAAAATTGTGATATCTGAGAGGTTAAGCATCTTCTTAAAGCTTTTTCTGTGCTCTTTTCTTTTTTTCTCATGGTTAAATTTGCAGTTAAGTCTTTTTTCTGGTTCAGGTAGATGATCAGGCTTATCCCATCAAAAAAATAGTAAGGGATATTATAGCTATCAAGTAGCTGAGGGCCTAATTAATTAGTAAGGCTTCAGCATGAGTTAGTTTTAGAAATATGTGAGTACAGGTGCAGTTTAAACTTTTGGAGAATGGTTCGTCTTCTGTGGATGGGATTTAATATATGAAGAAATGGTAAGGCGCTTTGGTATTTAGCTTGCCCAGTCCCCTGGCAGCTGTGAATTCTCTGGCTCAAATTGTCCCTATTTCTCTGGCTTGAGCTTTTTAATTCTGTTTTAAGGATTCAATTCAGTGTACCCAATATTCTTATTGGAGAGACTGGAATATGTGTGCATTCTTTCTCTTTTTCATCTGAATAAAGTTCTTCGATGAGAAGTCTACTTTTAGAAGTTTTCTTCATTAATCAAGGTATTTCCTATTAGAGCTCATGATATTTGTACTTAAATATGCAGGAGATGATAGGGTATGAAAATTTTTTTGGTTTAAGATTATAGTATTACATGGGAAGTTATATCGGTAAGTGGGAGTAACAGGTAATGTGTACATTACCAAAAATATTAATATTACTTGGTTCGGAACATGGATGTAATGTATATAGGGCTCAATCTGAGTCTTGTTCTTGGTCATATTTTTTCTCAATATTATATGTAAAGTATATATTTAGGTTTATCTTAAAGCTGATGTCAACTTCCATATATATTTCATTATAGTCCTTTTATTGAGAGTAAAGATATTATAAGGCTTAATGGTCATCACCAATGCTTGATGACAAGATATTCATTACAGGGAGGCTTATAATAAGTAGCTAAGGAAAACTTTTGAAGATTTGCTTGTATTCTCCAGCATATATTATTAACAGAGTTGTCCTAGATTTTTATTATTTTTTAATCTGGTTATCTGTACCTGATGAGGCAACATGTGTATGCATTGGGTGTAAATTACAAGATTTTAGTTTTTGTTTTGTTCTGTGATTTATAGTGTGACCCTCAGTTTCCTCATCCATAAATAGATGATAAGCCTGTCTTAATTACTTCATGACTTGCTGTGGGAACATATGAGATAGTTCATATGTAAAAGCTTTGAAAACTGTAAAAAGATATGTAAATGTTGGGGCGCCTGGGTGACTCAGTGGGCTAAAGCCTCTGCTTTCAGCTCAGGTCATAATTTCAGGGTCCTGGGATCAGGACAGATCACAAGTAGGCAGAAAGAGAGAGGAGGAAGCAGGCTCCCCACCGAGCAGAGAGCCCAATGGGGGACTGGATCCTAGGACGCTGGGATCGTGACCTGAGCCGGTGGGGAGCCTGCTTCCTCCTCTCTCTCTCTGCCTACTTGTGATCTGTCTGTCAAATAAATAAATAAAGTCTTTTTTTAAAAAAAAAAAGATATGTAAATGTTGGTCTGTTATGATACTTGGTTTCTTGTCTTTCTTTATTCCTGATATTTAAATTCAGCTTTTGTAGTTTATAGTTTTAATCTTAAAAAGTAAACATTTTGGAAGCAATTTAAATGTAATGCATTTGTCAGAGTTTTCCAGAAACACATAACCAAAAGGGTATGTGTATATGTGTACACACACACACACACACACACACTCTCTCTCTCTCTCTCTCTCTCTCTCTCTCTCTCTCTCTCTTATTAAAAGGAATTGGGCTCACCCAGTTATGGAGGCTGAGAAGTCCCAGGATCTATAGTAAGTAAGCTGGAGACACAGGAGAGAAAGCCCTCATCAGGCTTGAGACCGAAGGTGGGGGGGGATGTTTCTTTCTGAGCCTGAAAGTGGGAAAAGACTAATGTCCAGCTGAAGAAAGGCAGGCAGGAGGAGTTCCCTGTACTGAACTGCTTGGTTCTGTTCAGGTCTTCAGGTCATTGGATGAGGTCCACCCACCTGAGAAATCTGGTTTACTCAATCTACTAAAAATGTTCATCTTATCTAGAAACACCCTCGCAGACACACCCAGAATGATGTTTGGCCAAACAACTGCGCATTTTGTGGTCCAGTCAAGTTGACACATAACTAACCAGCATATGCAGTATAAATTTATTTGTGACAATAAAGTAATTCTACCTCCTTTATTCTAAATATTTTAAAAAATGAGGTCTTATTTTTTATATTTATTTATTAAAATATTTTATTTATTTATTTGTTAGAGAGAGAGCGGGAGAGCTCAGACGGGGAGCGACAGGCAGAGCAGGCAGAGGGAGAAGCAGGCTTCTTCCTGAGCAAGGAGCCTAATCTTAGTTAGACTCAATCCAGGACCTTGGGATCTTGACCTGAGCTGAAGGGAGACGCTTAACCCACTGAGCCATCCAGATGTCCCTATTTATTTTATTTATTTTAAAGATTTATCTAACTTGGAGAGAGTTCTCAGTGCAAATGAGTGGGGGGAGGAGCAGAGGGAGAGAGAGGGGGAAACATACGCGCTGCAGAGTGCTGAGCTCATCTCTTGACCCTGAGATCATGACCTGAGCTAACCGCTCAATGGACTGAGCCACCAGGCCACTGAGGTCTTATTTTTTCAAAAGGTTTTGAAATTTGTTAGAGACAAAATACAGGAACTCTTCTGATTGTGGATGAAGATCCCTCTCTAGTTCTGTTCACTGAAGTTCTGTTTTTTATTTTCAATCTGTTGGTGCTATGAAAATGCGGTTTAGTTTTGATTCTCATGGGGACCACGTAACTTCTCTGGATAACCCAGTACAGCTTTTTCCTGGCCATGTAACATTTAGGTTATAATGAACACTCCGCTAACATATACTGATCCTGTTACCAATGGCACTGTTACAGTCTCTAAGCCAGGAAATGAATGGGCAAAGCCTTGATGCATTCCTCAGCCAACTGCTCCATCCAGGGGAATCCTGAGGGGTCTGGACAAATACAGAGCACAGCTCTGGATTGAGCCAAGCACTCAAGAGATGAGGTTTTGGAAAAGAGAAAGGGAGAAATTATTTTAGGTGCTGGTAGTGGGAGGAATGTGTCAGGCTCAAGTCTTAAAAACCAACCTCTTTGGCCACACATAGAAATTTATTGAGAGAGATTGGGGGGTGGGTGCATGCAGGAGAGCAGGCAGAGAGCATGTGATCATGGGTTGGGGTCAGCATGTATTCAGTGGTGACCCTGAGCGTGGAAGGGGACGGGTGGGGTGTGGTGTTCTTGGCATTCTATTGCTGTCAGGGCTTTTCTGGTCTGTTTGGTGGTTGGAATGTTCCAGTCATTATAAAATGTCTTCTTCAGTGACTCAAGAAAGTGTGATAAGAAATAACACAATGGGTTTTAGAGCATGAATTAACCAGTCTTATCTCTTTCTGATTTTAAATGTTGGGATCTATAGTTGAGCAACAGGGCTCGATGACAATCCTGTTATAAGAGAAGGCAGAACAGGGTCTGAATTTGTAATCGCCATTTACTTATTTACTTATTTATTGTTTTTTAAAAGTTTTTATTTGTTTATTTGACAGAGAGATAGAGTGAGCACAAGTAGGCAGAGTGGCAGGCAGAGGGAGAGGGAGAAGGAGGCTCTCCACTGAGCAGGGAGCCCCATGTGAGACTTGATCCCAGGACCCCGGGATCATAACCTGAGCTGAAGGCAGCCATGTAACCGACTGAGCCACCCAGGTGCCCCAGTCGCCATTTATTTTTTTCAAACATTTTACTTACTAGAGACAGAAATCTCTGCAAAATACTTAAACCTGCATAACACAAAAAGGAACTGGGATTGGCTCAGGGAGTGATTGTGCAGAGTGAAAGAAACTAACATTTTAAGATTCCTACGATGTGTTAGTTACTCGGCTGGTTACTTAATATTTGTCATCTGATTTACTTAAAAAGTACTGACCTGTTGGAAGAAAGAAAGCAACGTTAACTGCACAAGTGGCTGGTGCTATTTTCCTCTGTTGGGATTAGTTCTTTTGACTTACTGACTTAGTGGTATTAGTGTTGTGTTTCCGTTATCTTTCATCTTTTGCTCTGTGGACTGGGGATGTAGTTTCTACCTCTGGAGCCATCATCGTGCCTCATTTAGTCTTCCCCCCAGGTTCGGTCACTGATATATGTATATCAGTCAGGCTATATATATATACATATATATATATAATATACATACATATACACACCCCAGTATATATACCCCACACTGATATACACATACACACACACACACACACACACACACACACATACCCCACATTTATGAATATCTTTAGGTTATTTATATATCTCAGTTGTGTTTACCCTATATTTTTGTACCTTTTTCTTTCAGGATAGGCAGCCTGAACTCCTGTAGGGCATAGCAAGTCATAACTTTCTATTTGTAACATGCACTGTGGCGAAATGATACTTGTCCTCATTTAGAGTAGTCTGACTTCAGCATCAGGCATGGCAGTTTAGAGCATGGACTCTGGAGCCACTTCCTGGAGTTCAGTCTCTGTTCTGCTACTCAATTCATTGTGTGACTTTGGGCAACGTGATTTCTTTGTGCCTGTGTTTTCTTATGAGAGGGGATAAGGATTATGCCCATCTCATAGACTGCTGTGAAGACAGAGTTAACGTTTGTATGGTGTTTAGAGCAGTTTGTTAAATTAAGAAAATAAATATTCTCTTAGTAAAACATTTAAAAAATATAAATTCATTATGCTGTTTTCTTTGAAGTAGTTATTCTTAATACAGGGTAATTTTGCCTTCTAGGAGACATTTATCAATTCCTGTAGACATTTTTGGTTGTCATAGCTCATAGCATGCTGCTGGCATTTAGAGAATAGAAGACAGGGATGCTCTAAACATCTTCTAATATGTAGGATAGTCCTTTACAACAGCGAATAACCTGGTCCCCAATGTTGATAGTGTCAAGGTTGGGAGACCCTGCTTTTTTTTTTTTTTTAAGATTTTATTTATTTGACAGAGATCACAAGTAGGCAGAGAGGCAGAGAGAGAGAGAGAGAGAGAGAGAGAGAGAGGAGGAAGCAGGCTTCCTGCTGAGCAGAGAGCCCCATGCGGGGCTGGATTCCAGGACCCTGAAATCATGACCTGAGCCGAAGGCAGAGGCTTTAACCCACCGAGCCATCCAGGTGCCCCGAGTTTTTACTTCTGTGTTTACTTTTAGTTTTGCTTTAAATAGATCATTATTTACTAGTGATTACTCAAAGATTAAATACATAAAACATGAAACCATCTCTTTGTTATTGTAAATAATTCTTTTTTTTTTTTTTTAAAGATTTTATTTATCTATTTGACAGAGAGCATGAGCATGAGCAGGGAGGAGGGAGCTACCCTGAGCAGGTAGCTCGATGCCAGACTCCATCCCAGGACCCTGGGATCATGACCCAAGTTGAAGGCAGATGCTTAACCGACTGAATCATCCAGGCATCCTTATCGTGAAGAATTCTTATTTCCCAAAGGAACTAGATTTGTCAGCCCCTCCAGAAGTAGTCTTCTAGAAGAGTTAGTGTCAAGCGTTGGGCCTAAGAAAGACTGCTGAATTGGAGTTTGGTGCTAATAGGGCAAAGATCATGGAGTTGGCTACCTTGAGGGCCAGTTAGCTTTGTTCTGTTCCATGGCCATAGACGATAATCTGAATACTAGTCAACCATCTCTATGTTGAATGTGCTGCATTAATCACATGGGGAAACAGACAAGGGAATATAAGTGAACAAAATTAAATGCATACAGGTCTGATAGAAGTTTAATAATGATATTTTTATAAAGAGAAACTCCTAAATTGGGGGCCCATAATTATAATTTTGCATCACACTTCAGTATATAGCCTTTGTGTTAGTCAGATTGGTTACCATACTTGTCCTATATGAGCTAACCTTTTCTTTTTTTTTCCCTATGGCCTGCCCTTAATGCTGCCTCTGTTTTTTAGCAGAGGAATGTTCATAAAGATATTCTCCTGTATTTTTTCTAGATACTTTACTGTTTATGTAATCTTCAAATTTAAGTCTATGATTCATTGCAAACTAATATTTTTGTATAGTATGAGGCAGAGATCAAGGTTAATGTTCTGTTCTATACAGATACCAGTTCTTCCAGTACTATTTTTTTTTTAAAAAGATACAATTTTAGAAGTGGGGAAAAAAGAACTCTTAGCATCATTTGTTTTCAGTGTTGACCTTTAATTTTTATCTTTTAACAGGATGTTTTGATACACATAGTATTTTTCAACATGATGATTTGAGTTATATATATATACATATATACATATATATATATACACCAAGTGAAATAATTACTATAGTCAAACTAATTAACATACCATCTCCTCACATTGATGAGAGCATATGAAATCTACTTTCTTAGCGTGTTTCCAGTGTTCAGTATCATGTTATTAACAGTGGTCATTATGCTGTATGGTGGATTCAGTAGACTTATTTGTCCTACATAACTGCAACTTGTATCCTTTGACCATCAGCCCATTTCCCCCTACCTCCACAGCCACTGGTAACCATTCTGCTGTGCATTTAAACCCATTTCTGGGTTTGTCATTTTTAGAATTCACATGTAAGTGAGTTCAGGCAGTATTTGTCCTTCTGTTCCTGGCTTATTTCACTTAATGTAATGTCCCCATGCTCATTCCTCTTATCACAAATGACAGAATATCCCTCTTTTAAGGCTTAGTCATATTCCATTGTATAAGTATACCACATTTTCTTTGACCATGTATCTATTGATGGACACTTAGGTTGAATTTATATCTTGGCTCTTGTGAATGATGCTGTAAAGAACATGGGAGTGCAGATACCTCTTCAACTGATTTCATTTACTTTTGGATATGTACCCAGAGGTGGGATTGTTGAATTATGTAGTATTCTATTTTTTAACTTTTTGAGGAACCTCCACAGTGTTTCCATACAAATTTACATTCCCACCAACAGTGTACAAGGGTTCCCTTCTCTCCACTCCTTTAGCAGCATTTAACCACTTTTTTGTCTTTTGGATAAGAGCCACTAGGACAGGTGCACAGTGGTATCTCATTCTGATTTACTTTTCATTTTTCTGGTTAGTGGTATTGAAGATATTTTTGTATACTTGTTGACTATTTGTGTGTGTATCTTCTTTTCAGAAATGTCTGTTTGATCCTTTTTTTTTTTTTATAAGTTTCTATTTAAATTCCAGTTGGTTAACATACAGTGTGATGTTAGTTTCAGGTGTACAATATATTGATTTGACACTCCCATACAACACCTGGTGCTCATCACAACATACACTCCTTAATCTCCCATCACCTGTTTAACCCATCCCCCACCTACCCCTTTTATAAATCAGTTTGTTCTCTGTAGTTAAGAGTCTGTTTCTTGGTTTGTCTCTTTTTCTCTTTATCCCTTTGCTCATTTCTTTTGTTTGTCCCTTTGTTCATTTCTTAAATTCCATGTATGAGTGGAACTTTAAACCACTTTTAATTTTTTTGTGTGTATGGTACAAGAAAGTGGATCAGTTTCATTCTTTTACATATTGCTGTCCAGTTTTCCCAACACCATTTGTTGGCGAGACTTTTTCCCATTGGATATTCTTTCCTGCTTTGTTGAAGATTAGTTGATTGTATAATTATGGGTTTATTTCTGGGTTTTCTCTTCTGTTCTATTGATCTATATGTCTGTGTTTGGCCCAGGACCATACAGTTTTGATCACTACAGCATTGAGATATAACTTGAAGTTTGGAATTGTGATACCTGCAGGTTTTTGCTTTTCTTTTCCAAGACTGTTTTCTCTTTAGGCAGCATTTGGTTGGGTCTTGTTTGTTTTTTTAATTTAATTTTATTATTATTATTTTTAATTCTTTTAGCTACTCTGTGTTTTTGATAGTATTATTTAGTGTGTTTACATGTAAAACAATTATTTTTTTATTTTTATTTTTGTAAAACAATTACTAATAGGAAGTACTTACTGTTGCTATTTTGTTCATTGCTTTCTGACTATTTTGTAGTTCCTTTGTTCCTTTCTTGCTGTTTTTCTTTGCGAGTTGATGATTTTTTTTTTTTTGTGGTGGCATGCTTTGATTTCTTTATTTTTCCTGTATCAACTATAGGCTTTTGCTTTGTAGTTACCATGTGGCTAATATAAAACATATTTATAAACAGTCTGTTTAAGCTGACAGCTTCAGTCACATACAAAAACTCTATCCTTTTACTTCTCATCCCCATTTTATGTTTTTGTAGTGACAATCTTTTTGTATTATGTATCTTTCAATATATATTTTTATAGCTGTAGTTTTTTTTTTTTTTTTTTTTTTAATTTGTTAGAGAGAGCGAGCGAGCACAGGCAGACAGAGAGGCAGCAGAGGCAGAGGGAGAAGCAGGCTCTCTGCCAAGCAAGAAGCCCGATGTGGGACTCTATCCCAGGACGCTGGGATCATGACCTGAGCCGAAGGCAGCCGCTTAACCAACTGAGCCACCCAGGCGTCCCTGGCTGTAGTTATTTTAAATACTTTATCTTTTGATCTTTATTTTAGAGTTAGTACTGTCACTACTTTTGAATTGGTACTGTCACAGCACCATGGCAGCATTAAAATACCCGACTGTATATTTGTATGAATTTAACGATGTATTATCTTTACCAGTGAGTTTTATATTTTCATAAGTTTTTATGATACTAATTAATGTCTTTGCATTTCAGCTTGAGGAACTGTTTTCTGCATTTCCTGTAATGCAGTTCTAGTGATGTTCTCTCTTACCTTTTGTTTTTTTGTGAAAGTTTTTATCTCATATGCTGAAGGACAGCTTTGGCAAGTAAAGTATTCTTGGTTGGCAGTTTTTTTCTTTCAGCAATTTGAATATATCATCCCACTCTCTTCTGGCCTACAAGAATACTGCTAAGAAATTCACTTATTCTTTTGGGGTTCCTTTGTATACAGTGATTTGCTTTTCTCTTAACTGCTTTCACAGTTCTCTTTGGTATACCTACAATGATGAGCACTAAGTAATGTATAGAATCATTGAATCACATTAGTGTATACCTGAAACTAATATAACACTGTAGGGTAACTGTACTGGGATTAAAATAAAAAAATTTTTTTCTTTGACCTTTGAGAATTTGATTATGATGTGTCTACCTGAAAATCTCTTTATAGTCAATATAATTGGGCTTCTTTGGGCTACTTGGTTCTGAATGTCTGTTTCCCTCTATAAATTAGGGAAGTTTTCAGTTATTGTTTCCTTAAGTAAGGCTTCTGTTTTTTTCTCTTTCTTAACTCGTTCTGGGATTCCCAGATGCTTATTTGACTTGTTTCCCATAATTCTCATAGACTTTTTTCACTCTTTTTTCTTTTTGTTTCTTCCCCTGGGTAATTTCAAATGACCTGTCTTTGACCCAGTGATTCTTTCTTCAGCTTGACCTAGTCTGTTGTTGAAGCTAACTGTGGAATCTTTTTTAGTATTGTCATTGTTTTCTTCAGCTCCAGAATTTTTTTTCTGTCTCCCCTCCCTCTTTCTCCCTCCCTCTCACCTTCCCTCCCTGCCTCCCTCCCTCCCTCCCTCTCTTTCTTTTTTCTTTTTTTTTCATTTTTGTTGGACTTCTCATTTTGGTCACGCATTATTTTCCTGATTTCATTTGGTTGTATTGTTCTGTTGTAGTTTACTGAGGTTTTTTTTTAACATGACAATTTTAAATTCTTTGGTAGTTCATGGATCTCTCTCTTAGGATTGGTTACTGGTGTTTTACTTTGTTTCTTTGTTTTCCCGATTATTTGTATTCCTTGTGATTTCGTTTTGATGTGTGTGCATTTGAAGAAGTAGGCTTCATTTCCAGTCTCCAAACTCTGGCTCCTGCAGTGAAAGCCCTTCACTATGCAAACTAGCCAGAGATTTTGGGTAGGTTTTTTAGTCAAGTCTGTGCATGGATTTGCTATTGAAGTCTTCAGGCAGATTGGTCTGGTATTTAGGGGTGAGTCTAGAGCCTAGGTTCACTGATGTGGGCCTTGTGCTTGGGCCTATTGGGGACAGGCCTTGTGGCTTGGATGTTGGTGTTGGGCCTGGAACTTTGGTCCCTGGAACAAATTTAGAGCCTGGTTTCTTGGAAGTTAGCCTGTTGCCGGGGTGGGTCTTGAGCCTGAGTCTACAGTTGGTGTGGATTGGCCTTGTGCCTGACTTTACTAGGGCAGGCCTAGTTCTAAGATTTGTGGTGAAGTTGGATGCTCATTTCACTCTTCTTTTATTGGGTGGGTGTTTCTCTCCATACTGGTTTGCCTGGACTTGGAGGTCAGGTAATACGCATAATGTGAGATTGTCTTTCCTACCCTTTTCAATGTGTCTTTTCTTATTTCTGTGTTCTATCCACATGTTGTAATCTCTCACCTGGAATCCTTAGCTTTTGTGAAGGTATTTTCATGCATGAGTAGTTATTCAAATTGATGTTTCTGCAAGGGGTTGAGTGATGGAAACTGCTATTCTGTCATTTGGCTGATGTCACTCATGTGTCATTTAATTCAGTCTCTTTAATAAATGAGGAAAATGAAATCTAAAGAAATACATCTAAACAAGGATCTTTCATGGCAATTATTAGTTGTAGAGCTAAAATTAAAAAATGTATCTCATGATTACTTTGTACTCCATCATGGTATTTATTTCTGTCTCTTGTTCAGGTAATTTTTCTACACTAATCCCCATTTTCTCATATTTCTTCATCTCTCACCAGTTTTACATATATATCATATGGTTATGATAGAATGTCTGGAAAATGCTTCCAAGCAAAATGAAGATTAAAATAATCTGTTGCCACCATTAGAAATAACCAATATATAAGATTCTCATATTTGTTTCTTGTGTTTATTAAAAAATAATGCTTTGTAGTCTATATTTTCACGGCATATGTTTTGATTTATTTGATTTATTTTTTCCTGGTCATTTAAATAGTCTTCTAAAACTAGATTATATAACTAAGATAAACAAAGGTTTACCATTTTATTTATTTATTTTAAAAAAAGATTTTATTTATTTATTTGTCAGATAGAGAGAGAGAGCAGGAGCGAGCACAGGCAGACAGAGTGGCAGGCAGAGGGAGAAGCAGGCTCACTGCTGAGCAAGGAGCCTGATGTGGGACTCGATCCCAGGACGCTGGGATCATGACCTGAGCCGAAGGCAGCTGCTTAACCAACTGAGCGACCCAGGCGTCCCCAAAGGTTTACCATTTTAATCATAGTGCCATTATGTATCTGTATTTAGCTAAATTTAAGCATATTTGGAAAATTCCTAAGAATTACTTAGTGTGGAATTTGTTGGTCAAAACTTATGAACATTACAACATATTTTTTGCCCTAAAAATATATTTATGAAGGTGCCTGTGACTGTGTGATAATGATTTTATATAGATGTACATGTGCTGTTACTGCCTGGTAGCATTTTTTGGTAAGATCAGTGTTTCTTAACCTTTTTTCTAACACGGTGGTATACCTAGGAGTGATAATAATTGTGTGCCACACTAGGGAAAACTGAGATGTTTATTACAGTGCTCGGTAACCGACTAGGCCTGACTACCCAAACTGTTGAGAGGATCAGTGTTTCAGCCACCTGTAAACCTGGTTGGAAGCTCTGGATTAGAGCTCAGTGATGATAAGGTCCTAGGTTATTTCTTGTGTTTTGTGTAAGATTTTCCCTGTTTCTTGCAATAGACTGTATAGTTTGGTATACCAGTATTGCAAATATATACAATTTATCCACTTCATTGTTAATGGATATTTAGTTTTTAACAGTATTTGTAATTACAGATAGTACTATGAATATGACTTTTGGTGGAAATAAGCACTTCCTTCTTCTGAGTATATATACCTAGGAGAGGAATTGATGGATCATAGAATAAGCATACATTTCATTTTGTTAGATAGTAAAGAAACCCTTCAGTTTTACACTCCTGCCAGCAATATATGAAATTTCCAGTTTTTTCATATGCACCAGTACTTTGCATTATCAGTTCTTTTTATTCTAGTCATTTTGCTGTATGTGTATTCCTATTTCTTGATGCAATGAAGACTAATGATGATAAGCATATTTCATTTACCATATGGATGACTGCTTTTTTTAAAAATTGACCTTTTTATCTTGATATGATTGTAGATTCTAATGCAGTTGTAAGAAATAATGGAGAGAGATTCCATGTACTTTTTACTTGGTTTCTCCCAGTGGTGCAAAATGACAGCAAAATGTCACAACCAAAATACTGCCATTGACATAGTCAAGATACAGAACATCTCCATCACCAAAAGGATCCCTGAGGTTGCCCTTTTATAGCAATACCCACTTCCTTCCCACATACCTCCCTCCTCTTAATCCCTGGGCCACCATTCCTTTATTCTTCATTTCCATAATTTTGTCATTTCAAGAATGTTATATAAATGAAATCATGCATTATGCATTGTTTTGGGATTAGCCTTTTTTATTCATATTTTTAATGAGATTCATCAAGATTGTTTCACGTATCACTCCTTTATTCTTTTTCAGAGTTAAGTAGTATTCTCTTACGTGGATATTCCACCTTTTTTTTTTTTTTAAATCATTCACTTCTTAAAAGACATATGGGTCCTTTCTGGGTATTGACTACTAGATAAAAAAAACCTGCTATAAACATTTGTGCACAGATTTTTGAACATACATTTTCAGTTCTCTAGGATAAACACCCTGGATGGTAGTTGCTGCATCATATGATAGTTGCTTACGTATTTTTTCAGGAAACTGTCAAACTGCTTTCCAGAATGACTGTACCATTTTCCATTCTCCCTTGTAATGCATGAGTGATCCAATTTCTCTGCCTTTTTTGCCAGAATTTGGTGTTTCCAGTATTTTAAAATTTTAGCCATTCAGATGTTTGTATAATGATAACTCATTGTGATTTTTAATTTGCATTTCCTTAATGGCTAGTGCGCTCATTTGCCATTTGCTCATCTTCAGTAAAATATCTGTTCATATCTTTGCCACTTTATGCATACCTTTTTTACTGTTGATTTTTTTTAAAGATTTTATCTATTTATTTGACAGACAGAGATCACAAGTAGGCAGAGAGGCAGGCAGAGAGAGCGGGGGGAGAAGCAGGCCCTCCGCAGAGCAGAGAGCCCGATGCAGGGCTCGATCCCAGGACCCTGAGATCATGACCTGAGCCAAAGGCAGAGGCTTAACCGAGCCACCCAGGCGCCCCTTTACTGTTGATTTTTGAGATTTCCTTATATATTCTAGATTCTAGTCCTCTGCTGTGTATGTAGTTTACAAGTATCCTCTCCCATTCTGTAGCTCGTCTTCTTATATTCTTAACATGTCTTTCAAAGAGAAAAGGTTAAAAAAAAATTAAAAAAAAAAGAGAAAAGGTTTTTTTTTTAAGATTTTATTTATTTGACAGACAGAGATCACAAGTAGGCAGAGAGGCAGGCAGAGAGAGAGGAAGGGAAGCAGGCTCCCCGCCAAGCAGAGAGCCCGATGTGGGGCTCAATCCCAGGACCCCAGGATCATGACCTGAGCCGAAGGCAGAGGCTCTAACCCACTGTGCCACCCAGGCACCCCAAAAAGGTTTTAATTATGAAATGTAATGTACAGTTTTCCTTTTATGAATTATGCTTTTTATTATTATTATTTATTTGACAGAGAGAGACATAGTAGGAGAGGGTATAGAAGCAGGGTGAGTGGGAGAGGGAGCCTGATATGGGGCTCGATGTGGGGTTTGATCCCAGGACCCTGGGATCGTGACCTGAGCGAAGGCAGAGGCTTAGTGACTGAGCCACCAAGATGCCCCTGAATTATGCTTTTGGTCTCATGTCTATGAACTCTTTGCCTAGCCTTAAATCCCTAAGATTTTCTGATTTTTTTCCCCCCTAAGCTTTTATAATTTATGTCTGTAATCTATTTTGAAATAAATTTGTGTGAACCGTGAGAGTTAGATTGAGGTTGTTTTCTCATTTTTACTTTTTATTGCCCGGCCTGTGGATATCCAGTTGCTCTAGCACCATTAGTTGAGAAGTTGGAAGTATTTGTGTGGGTCTATTTCTAGGTTCTCTGTTCTATTTTATTAGTGTATTTGTGTATTTCTCTGCCAATAACACAAAGCCCAATTGTTCTTTGAATTTAATAAGTCTTAAAATTGGATAGACTGATTTACTTTATTCTCTTTCCCAAGGTTGTTTTAGTCTTATAATCTCCGTTTTTCTGTATAAATTTCAGGATAATCTTGCCTGTATCTCTGCAAAAATCTTTCTGAGATTGTGATAGAAATTGTGTCATTTTGGGGAGAATTGACATGCTGAGTCTTTTAGTCCAAAACATTTATTTGATCCATCTTTGTTTTCTTTCATCAGCATTGTGTAGTTTTCGGCATACAAATCCTATACAGGTAGATTTTTCTCTAAGTGTTTTATTTTTTGATGATTTGTAAACGCTACTGTATTTTTAAATTTCGTATCTGTATGTTGATTGCTCTTGTATAGAAATACAAATGTTTTTTTAAAAAGAGACTATTTATTTGAGAGAAAGAGAGAGAACAAGTGGTGGGGAGGGGCAAAGAGGGAGGGAAGGACAGAGAGAGAAGTAGACTCCCTACTGAGCAGGAAGCCCAGTATGGGGCTAGATCTCAGTACCTGGAGATCAGGACCTGAGCCGAAGGCAGATGCCTAACCATCCAACTGAGATGATAGATGATGCCATGGGAGAGAGCATATGCAGAATGAGTAGCAATCTGAGGAGGAAATGCTAACAAAGGAAAAGGAGTTAGAGATACAATGGGAAAATGAAAAGAATGCATTGTCACAGAAACCGTAGAAACCTCTGTGGTCAAAATTTCACCTATTTGTCAAAACTTGTCTTAGAAAATTCAGTGATATCTTTCAGACAGCATCACTTGCCCTGTCCCATCTCCTTTTAGTCATTCCCTAGTATATATTTCTAAAGCAGTTTCTTTTTCCTCCAGTCTGTCATTTCACCATGTTATAGTTTCTTATTGGTGTGTCTATTTCTCTATCAAGATTTTAAGTTCCTTGATGGCAGATATTAGATATTCATTATTGTTTTTCCTGTGTATGGCATAATTCTTAATAACAATTTGTTCAATTGAATGAAGTAGGAGATAGTTTCAGAGGTTTCTAAGGGGTGGGGTACGGAAAGAACTGAGAAGAGGCCATTGGATTTGTTGATCACGGACCTTAGGAAAAATGGTATCTGGGAGTGAATAGAGAGTTTCTCCAGTCTTCTTTCAAGTCAGTCCTGCCTTTTCTTATACCTCCTACCTTATACCCTAATTATGTGTTTTAACTTTTGTTCCTTTGATACATTGGTTTATCATGATGGAAAAGTATTTTTTCCCTGTGGCCTGTGAAAATTCTATTTTTCCAGATATAACTCATATCCCTTTTGCAGTAAAACTGCTGCCTACCTCTGTATTAAACTCACTCTGATAAACTTCCAAGGTACTTCCTGTTATATTATTAAAACTTAATCGTTCTTGAATCTCTATCCATATCTTATCATACCATGTTTTAATTCATATTCTGTTTACAACCTATAACATTAATGTGTACTCGATACATACTTAGATCTCATGTCTTGATTTTTAAATATCATTACTAACTTATTTCAGAGCTTTTTTTGTTTGTTTTAATCTTGAAACCTTTCTTTTAAATTCAGAGTTCACATACAAAAAGCACTGAAAACAAATATGTTTTCAATCTAAATTTAAAAGATAAGTCATAAAAGAAAAGAAAAGAAAAGAAAAGTCATGAAGACTCATCAGATGTTATCTTTATGAAATATTTTTGTGACCAACTTCTCTACAGGATTCTGTATACATCCTCTGTACAGGAACTTCTTCCTGTTTCTGTGTCCTGGTAACATTGTGGTACCAACAAACCTATGGTAGACTAGATTCTCAGTCTTTTTATAAATGGGCTCCAGGGGGCCAGAAATCATTAATTTTATTTTTTACTTTTTGTATTCATATCATGGTTTTGTCACACAGTAGTCATGTTTGAATAGCTGAATGAATTTCATTGGTTTCTATCACTGAAGTTCTCTAATATCCAGGCCGATAATACCTGTAAAATATTTTTGTTCTGACATTTGCTTTCTACTTGAATCGTGCTTTTATTTTCCATTTAAAAAGTTTTTTTCCGTTATTCAGTTTAAAACTGTTCTCAAGATATTACAGATACTTATCACAACATTTGGAAGTTATTCTTTATGACCCATGTTGTAATTTCTTGGTGTATAATTTACCCATTATATCCTCAATAAATTAAAGTGTCTTCTTTTCCATCCCAGAAATTGTATTTTTAGAGAGGAACCAGTAAAATATCAGTTTTAACTTTATTTTTAAAATGTATGCTATTATCAGTACCTTTCACCTAAAAGCTAATTTAAGGGGGAAAAATTGGTTGAATTAAACAAAAAAGCCTTTCTCTTTCCAGATTGCAGCAATTCTCCGGAAACGAAAATTAGACTATTATTTACACAAACTACTCCCTGAGATCCTACAATCTGCTTCATTTCTGACTGCTAATGGGGCCTTGTATATGGCTTTCTTTTGCATTTTAAGGTTGGTACTCATAATCACCACTGGAGATTAATAGAGATTTCTTTGTTGAAACTGAAACAAACGGATGTTTTTATAAATGTTGTGCAGGTCACTGCTTGTATATTTTTTTCTCCATCAAAGACATTTATTTATCTCAAAGAGAGCTTGTTAAACAAGGAGTTGTGGGCCTCTGGGCCTAAAGATGTAATATAAACTTTAAAAATTATTGCAGTGATTATAGAGCAAAAGTGTTTTGGTGTGTCATGCATATTCTGAGGCCTACTGTATTTACCAAGTTGTTGATTAGGATTTCTTAGCTTTTTAATTTCATGGACCAGGAATTCAGAGCACCCATCCATGATATAGGTGAGGTCCACATGCAGTGAGTAGACTTCAAAAGGACTATAAAATGCTCAAAAAAAATTTAAAAAAATACTCATGTTTACATGTAAAACAGTAAATTAACTTCTGGAATATCCTATTGATGGAACTTTTGGTCCTGATTAAGTCTTATGATTACCTATGTCACATGCTTTTTATGATTTAGATACAGCTGGAATTCAGTTTTTAGTGCTGTGGTATACCTAACATGTTTATTATATATTTACTTCTTATCATTTTCCCCCTTGGTTGTTGAAAATCCAGACTACTATTTTTCTTAAAACTGTCAAATTGAAATACTAAATTTACATTTTTCTCATATTAGTGTGGCTCAGAGTAGTTCTGTAGGTATATTTTAATTACAGTTAAAAATATAATTTTCATATGTCTCTTACAGATTTTTTTCCCTCAGTACCTTAATATTTATAAACTTTTAAATTATGTAGAAAATAATTGATAAGGTTTATACTACTGAAAAAAATCATGCCTTTAACTTGAAACTCTATCATATGTTCTCTGGAAAGTTTCTAATACTTGCTCACACACTAAAAATAAAGTTCCAAGATAATTAGGTCTTAAAACATTGCAATAATCATAAATTGCTATTGTAGCATATTTCTTTAAGTTCTGTGAACCTGTTTGGTTAAATTGTGGAAATGCAAAACACTTACTGGGTTTATAGTTATATTACTTAAAGTAACATCTGTGGTCCTCCTGTAACTGTTTCCTTGAGTTATTTTTCTTTAATTTTTACATTCAATAACTTCTTAAGGCCTTTGTAGATTTTATGTTGGAGGGGAAAAATCACTTCTGGTTTTCTCAGTACAAAGGTTTCTGATGTTCATTTTAGAAATACCCATGTTATATATGCTCTGTTGGTTTTCAAATTCTTCTAAAGCTAAGCTTCAGTTAAAAATACAATTTCATCAGCGATTCTTAATCCTTATGTGTATGTACATACATTTTTCTTATAATGTGTTATTTAGCAATCAGCCAACTTTGTTCAGATCATTTCTTACAAATTTTATGTGCTGCTTATCCCTTTCTTAGGAACATCCAGGCTTTGAAAGGAAAAAAATAAGATTTCTAATGTTTCCAAATATGTTTTTTGGTCTTTTTAAAAACCCAAGCAGCTAATGACCATTTGTAGCATGTGAGACACTCTGTAGGTTCTTATTTTCAAGGAACATATTCCAGTAAGTGAATAATTGTATATATACTTTCACACACACACAAAACTAAAAAATATAAAATACTTCCATAAGTACTATAAGGAAAAGTTATCAAGGGTTGTAGAAGCAAAGAAGGGGAGACATTTGTTGAATATCATGTGTTAAAAAACAATAGTGATAATAGTAATCATAACAACAGCTAACATTTTCCTCACACTCTCCATGCATGGTGCTAGGAAATACCTCATGAGTTCTCATAACAACTGTGTGAGACAAGAAGTATTATTGTTCCCATATGCTATGTAAGGCAGCTGAGAATGTAGAGGATTTGCATTGTGAGTAGTATTGGATCTAGGGATTGTGTGAATGGATATGACTAACTAAATTATTGGAAGGAGAGATACCTGTCAGTTTGCTGTTGTAACCAGAATAGGAGATGGTGAGGGACTTAATTTGAGGCAGGGGTGGCAGATTGGAGAGGAATTTAAGAGATAAATTGTGTATGGAAAAATGTAAGGGAATGATTTAATGTGTGGGGGAAAAGGAAAAGGAGAAGCTAAGGATGTTTCAAAGCATCTACACATGAGTGGGTAGGTAGGTATTGATCCCATTCACCTAGAAAAATAGAGGAGAGAGCAAATTCACGGGGATAGGGAAGAGAGCTGATGAGTTTGGTTATGGACATGTTGAATTTGGGGCGCTGTGGGACATTAGGTAGAGGGTGGGCTGAGATTTCTGCTCACAATAACTGACATAACCACATAACAATTTCATAGAAACATTCCAAATTTGAATTTCAGGAAGATACTTGGAAAATTCTACTCTTGGAGTCCTGGCTTTGGTGCCGCTTTACCAGCATCTTATGTGGCCATTCTAATTGAAAGAAAAAGCAGGTAAAATTTTATATATGTATATATTTTCTAGAACTCATTTACTGTCCTCTACCCCAAATAAATTTTTTTTAACTTACTATTTATTATAGTCCAGGGATGAAAAATATTTTTACATGTGTTTTTAGCCTTGCAAATATTTGATGCAAAATTCAATTTAATTTTAGTATTATTATATATGTTTATTAAGCCTGTAAAAATATAAAGATTGACTTTATAGGACAGTAGTACCCTTTGGTCTTTGTTTACTAAAAAATTAGAGAGTTCTTGAATGTGTCTAAGACAGGGCATACACAAATCTAATTAAAGATCTTTTCCATAACCACAATACCACTGTCACACCTAAGAATATTAATGGTAGTTTTCTTTTATCTACATCTGTAATTTGCTTCAAGCTCATTGAGTGACCTCTGTTAAATCAATTATTATTTTTAAGGTATCTTCTTATTAAAATTTTTTTTTGTTTATATAAACCAGAAAATGTTTCATGTACATAATAAGATTTCTATAAAATGCTACAAACTGTTATGTAAATTATTCAGTCTGGTAAGCAGTTGAAGGTAAAGCTTTTGCCTGAAATAATTTTTACTATCCTGTAAACAATTATTTCCATCACTGGGAACTGCTTTGATTTCCATCTTTATCCTAGAGAGTCAAGATGGGGTCATGTTTTAATCAAGGGGTCATGTATTAATCAAGATTGAGTCATCACCCAGTTTATGAAGATATTCATTATAATTATTGATCCCATAGTAAGAGTGTAGATAGATCTTGTCCGATAACCAAGTATGGTCACTTTTAATGCCTTCTTGTTTAAGTAATGTAGTGGTATCTAGATTTTTGGGGTCTGAACTTTTGGTTCTTTGCTTGTATTGTAATATGTTTGGATTATTAGTATTATTAAAATCAAGGGATATTATTACCCCAGCATCATCAAGTTAGTATTGTCAGAAACATAGGTTCTCTCACCTGAGAGTACAGTATAGAATACTATCGCATATTAAGAGCTTGGATTCCAGAGGCACCTGGGTGGCCCAGTGGGTTAAAGCCTCTGCCTTCTCCTCAGGTCCTGGACCCCACATCTGGCTCTTTGCTCAGCGGGGAGCTTGCTCCCCGCTGCCCCCCCTCCCCCCGCCCCCGCCTGTCTCTCTGCCTACTTGTGAACTCTGTCTGTCAAATAAATAAATAAAATCTTTAAAAAACAAAAAAATGAGTGTGGATTCTGGAGCTGTATTTTCTGGCTGGGGCAGCGGGCTCTGTCACTTACTGTGTTATGGCTTATTCCCTACCTGAAAATGGAGACAGTGATAATCTAGTCACATGGCTATCCAGACAGTTAAAGGAATTAATGTATGTGAAAGTGCTCAGAACAGTGCTTGATACATAGTATATGTTACATGTTAACTGTTATTACTGGTTTTTGCCCATCAGGAGTGAGAGAGTTATTCTGATTATTGTTAACTTCCTGATTCATTTAAAAATGTGAACACTTGTTTTAGAGATACAATTTCAAAATATGTAACTTATACATGACGCTTTAAAAATGCTTTAAACCAAGTTTGCTCTGATTTATTTTTAGCACTTGAGTAATAAGAGCATTTTGAAGTTATTTGCCTACTTTTCAAAGAAAATGTTGAAATTGAACACCTGTATAACCACCTAGAGTCGACAGTTGTTAACATGTTGCTATTTTTGCTAATTTTAAGTGATTATATCTATGTGTGGTTGTGTGGTGGTGTGTGAACCATTATAAACATCATGACACTTTACTCCTAAATACTTCAGCATGCATATTTTAAAATAAGGATATTTTTCTGTGTAATTATAATACTATTATCACATGTAAGAAAATTGTCATTCCCTAATACCATCTAGTCCATAGTGTCCTAAAATGCTTTTATCCTGTTTTTTTGAACCATGCTCTAGTATGGTGTTATGTTTCCTTATTTTCTTTTAATCTAGCTTAATCTCCCCACTTTCCCCACATGGCATTGATTTATTGTTGTGACCAGCTCAATTATGTTATGTGTAAAACTTTTCTGTTTTTTTCTGAAATTTTTCCTCATGGAATTGTTTGATTGGTTCCACTTAACTTGTGTATTTCCTATAAACAGAAGTTGGGTCTGAAGACTTGATTATATTAAGTTTAAACACTCTTGGTTAAGCATATACTTCCTAGATGATGCTGAGGCCATCTGCAGGTCCGTATTTCTAAGTAGTTCCAAGCTTGAATATGTGATTAAAGTGGTAATCACCGGATCTTTTCCATAAACCTGTTATTTTGAGGGAATGAGCTGAATGGATTTCTTGACATTCCACAGTCTTGTCTTTGCTGGAGTGAATCTTAGTTTATCATGATACCATGATTTGAGGACTGGTTAGTCATGTGTTCGAGTGTGTGTCTCTGTGTATTCTTTATCAGGTTTGAGTGTCATTTACTTTATAAAATAGTTCAGAAGTTTTCCTTCTTTTTTTCTTGCTCTGCCATAGTTTAAGTAGCAGTGAATTTTCGGGCCTTTGAGTATTTGGTCCATTTCTCTGTAAAACCTGGGCATGGTGACTCTTCTGGGGATGGTAGTTCTTGGAAAAAGTTGTCAGTTTCCTCTATGGAATTGATCTGTTTAATGAAGCTCACTCAGTAAAGAGGTTCAGTAATTTTCTCTAATAGCTAGAAAGTTCTATTTCCAGAAAGTATTTATTTTATAAAGATTTTTATATTTATATGGAGTTGTACAGAGTGGTCTTATGATTTGATTGAATTTTATGTTTTCAATGGTTATTTTTCAATTTGTTATATTTATTTTGTGTGATTGTGGCATTTCCCTTTTTGATTAAGTTAACTAGTAATTTTGTTGATTTTTTTCCCAATAGATCATCTCATTTATTACTTCTGTGTTTTGGTTTCTTAATTCTTATTTTTATTTTTTTCCCCTTCCTTCTACTTTCTTTTGATTAATTTGCCCCCTTTTTTTAAGAAACCTTTTCATTTGTTGCTCTTTTCTTTTCATTCTTTAAGTTTTATTGATACAAGTATTTAAGGCAGAATTTTCTTTTGATAAGTGCTTTATTTATATCCGATAGGTTCTGGTATATAATACTTTCATTATCATCATTTTCTAGAAATTCTGCAATTTTAGTTTGTATTTCACTTTTAATGTAAGAATTATTTAGTAGAATGTTTAAGAAGATGGGATGTCCCCTTTGTTACTAATTTCCAGTTTTGTTGCATTCTTATCTGAGAATGTTTTCATTGTGTTTTCTCTGTATGGAACTTAATAAGGTTTTCCTCATGGCTGAATTTATGCTCAATTTTTGTGCCTTTTTTTGAACATTTGAAAAAAAAGTACATTGTCTTTTATTGGGAGTTCAAAGGTTGACAGATAGCCATAAGATCTGTGCTGTTGGATATGGTTTTAGATTGTATTTTTAATTTGAGGTACAGTGTCTAGCATTAAAAAGTATGTTCTTTATTTCATTTAATGTATTTGACTTGAGTTCCAAATTTTTAGTTATCTTTTTTTCTTCTTGCTTGCATTTGCCTAGTATGTCTTTATCTTCCTGAAATACTTGATTTGTCTCTCCCACATGCCATGTAAACTTGGGTTATATTTGGAGAGCCAATCTGAAAAAATCATTTTATTTTGATATATAAGTTCAGCCCATTTATAATGTTTATAAATTTATATAATGTTTATAAATGTTTATAAATTTATAAACATTTATTTATACAACTGATATGTATTTGGTTTAATTCTGCCTTATTATTTTATGTTATTTTTATTATGTTTGTCACTTTTTTTTTGCTTTTAACTTTGACATGATTATAGAGTCATGAAAAATTACACAAATGGTACATAGATCTACTTGAAACCTTAACCCAGTTTCCCCCCAGGGATAGCATCTTATGTAACTATATTATAATATCAAACTGGGCAATTGTCAGTATTGTCAGCTAGACTATGGCCCTTATTCATAGTCACCAGTTTTTACATTGACATGTCTTGATCATTACAGTATCATGCAGAGTAATTTCACCGTCCAGAGAATCCTCAGTGCTTGGCTATTCATCCCACCCTCCCTCCAGCCCCTGGTAACTAGTCATCTTTTTACTGTCTTACACTATTACCTTTTGCAGACTGTCATATAGTTAATATCATACAGTATGTAAGCTTTTCAGATTGGCTTCTTTTACTTAGTAATATACCTTTAAGTTTTGTCCTTGCCTGTACATGGCTTGATAGGTTGTTTCTTTTTAGTGCTGAATAATATTCCACTGTCTGGATATACCATGAGCTGTCTTCTGTCCTACTGAAGGACATCTCGTTGCTTCCAAGTTCTGGTAGTTACGAGTAAAACTGATTAATATCCATGCATGGGTTTCTGTGTGGATATAAGTTTTCAGCGTTTTTGGGTAATTACAAGAGGTATGATTGCTATATCATTTATTAAGAGTATGTTTAATTTTATAAGAAACTGCCAAACAGTTATCCAAAGTGGCTGTATCAGTTTACATACCCTCCAGCAAAATGAATGAGAATTCCTATGAGAATTCCTATGGCTCCACATCCTCGCCAGCATTTAAGTGTTGTCAGTGGTCTATATTCTGGCCATTTTAATAGATGTGGGGTGGGATCTCATTGTTTTAATTTATATTTCCCTGATGGTATATGTTGCAGGGCGTTTCTTCATGTGCTTTTTTATTTTAATCTGCAGGTGTCTTTATAGGGATTTCTTGTAGACAACATATAGTTGGGTCATGTTTTTGATCAACTCTGTTAATCTGTTTTAATTGGTGTGGACTATTGATGTTCAGAGTGGTTATTGATATATTTGGATTATTATTTACTATATTCATTACTGTTTTCTCTTTGTTCCCTTGTTCTTTGTTTTAATTTTCTACCTTTTACTCTTACTCTGCTTTTTGTGCTTTTTGCTGAATATTTTATGTGGTTCTGTTTTCTCTCCTTTTCTTAGTATATCAGTTATACTTTTTTTTAACTCTTTTTAGTGGTTGCCCTAGTTTTGTAGTATACATTTACAACTAATCCTAGTCTACTTAGAAATAACACTATACCCCTTCATTGTACCTTACAGTAGCAATGACAACACATACACACACACACACACACATACACACACCATATATATATACATCAGCACAATTACATTGTTGATTTTATTACATGTTGCATTATTATTTTGAGAGAACTCTTATCTGTTAGAGCAAGTAAGAATAAGAAAAATAAATTATTTTACCTTCACTTATTTTTTCTTTAATGTTACACCTTTCTTTATGTACATGAGTTTCTGATCTATATTGTTTTCTTTCTCTTTAAAGAACATTTCACATTTCTTGCAGAGCAGGTCCACTGGCAACGAGGATTCTCAATTTTTGTATGGTCAAATCTTTGTCTTTCACTTTTGAAGTACATTTTCTCAGGGTATGGAATTCTAGGTTGATGGTTTTTTTTCTCTCAACTAAATATTTCACTCCACTCTCTTTTATGAATGGTTTCTCAGGAGAATTTGGATGCAGTTACCTTTGTTCCTCTATAGGTAAGGTGGTTTTCTCCTCTGGCTTATTTCAGTATTTTTCTTTATGTTTGATTTTCTGTAGTTTTAGTAAGATATTCCTAGGTGTAGCTTTTTTTTTTTTTTTTTTTGGCATTTTACCTGCTTGGTGTTTTCTGAGCTTTCTTGATATGTGGTTTGGTGTGTGACATTAATGTGGGAAAATTCTCAGTCATGATTGCTTTGAATATTTCTTCTGTTTCATTCTCTCTTTCTTCTCCTTCAGCTGTTCCCATTATGTGTATGTTATACCTTTTGTAGTTTTTGCACAAGCTCTGGATATTCTGTATTTTTTTTCCCCAGTCTCTGTTCTTTTTGCTTTATAGTTTTCAAGGATTCTTGTGAAACATCCTCTAGCTCAGAGATTCTTTCCTCAGCTGTGTCCAGTCTGCTAGTGATTACGTCAAAGGCATTCTTCATTTCTGCTGTAGTTCCTTTCTTTGTGGTTCCTAGGATTTTCATCTCTCTGCTTACCTTGCTCATCTGTCCCTATATGCTATTATCTACTTTATCCATTAGGGTCCTTAGCATATTAGTCATTGTTTTAGTTTTCAATTTCTGGTCTGATAATTCCAACGTCTCTGCTGTGTCTAGTTTTGATGCTTACTCTGTCTCTTCAAATTGTGTCTTTTTTTGCATTTAGGTGTGCCTTGTAATTTTTTTCATGATAGCCAGACATGATGCACCAGGTAAAAGAAATTGCTATAATAGGTCTTCAGTAATGTGGTGGTGAAGTGTGGGGGGAAAGAAACTGTTTGACAGTACTGTGGTTAGACCTCAGTCTTTCAGTGAGCCTCTGCCTCTGGACTGTGAACTTGACAAGTATTTCTCAGGTTTTCTTTTCCTCTTGGGTGGGGCCGAGATGGTTAGAGTATGCTGGAGTTGGGTATTTGCTTTCTTCCATGTGAAATTCTAAAGCTGGCTGGAGTTGGGTATTTCCCTTCCCCAAGTCAGTTAAGCTCTTATCATACCCTAGTAGGTTAGGCTCTGGTTAACCAGCTTCTACCAAAGGCAGACCTTGTTAAGAACTGAGTACAGTGGCTTATTTCAGAATGGTTCCTTTTTGCCTCCCCCTACTTGGAAGTGCAAAGGGCTTTCCCTCTGATATTTCCTGTGGGACCTTAGTTGAGCTCCCAGAGGTAAAACTCACAAGGGTATGAGGGTCCCCCTGTGACTGGGCCCCCTCGAGTTTTTCCTTCTCAAACTTGTCCCACCGAGCCTCCTAGTGATAGAAAAATCAGTTTAGGTTTTCCTGTCCTGGCTCTTATTCCCTTCAAAGTTTCAGCTGGTTTCTACTCTGGTAAACTGTGATTCTCTCTATCTGTCTATCATCTCTTCAGTTTTGGGGGCAGTAGTTTGCAGGGTGACCTTACTTCTGTATGGATCTAAGAAGAGTTGTTGAGTTTCCAGCTTCCTCAGCTTTTTACTTAATGTTAGGACTCAGTGATGACTTCTGAGCTCCTTGCACAGAAACTGGAAATTGGAAGAAGACATTTTTTTTCAGTCTGTTTTCTAGCATTTTTTTGTTTTTCTTTCTTTAGTGCTTGCTCTAAGGAGTACAGTAGAGATCTTTAACTTTAGAGCTTCTTAGTGTTAATGCTTCCATCACCTTGTAAAACATGGAAATGTATTTAGGTCCATATTAGAGGCTGCTTGCCATAGGATCTCTTTTACCTGTACCACCCCCACCCTCCGCCCCCAGCTTTTTTTTTTTTGGCTTGCAAGTAGTCACTTTCTCTTATACCAGGGATTCCATCGTTTATTCTTTCTCCACGGATTTGTAACTACTTTATGTATATGTCATATACCAATTTATATATATGCATGTGTTGTTGAGTGCTCAATTCTTTTCTCTTGCTACATTAGTCTAGGTCTTATTTTTTTAGAATTTTAGTTTAAAAAAATCAAACATTTCTTTGAAGATAAACTTGTGTTTAAATATAATAATACCAAAGTAAGATTGTGCTGTTGATACCAAGAGCTATAACTTTTTAAGGGACAAAGAGGTTTCCTGGACGTGAGGTGCTAACTTGGATTTTAGTTACTAGTTTATTTCCTGTTCTTTTTTTACTTTTGGTAGTGAACTTTTTATTTTAAAGCGTCCTGCTTTCATTTCTTTTAAGTGAACTATTGCACTAGTGTTTTATCCATAGACATTAGATATTCACAGAAAATTTGTAGGTGGTTATACATTATGACCTGTTCCGAATAGTAATTGGAGTTGTTTAGCCTAATCAAAATTTTAAGTGTAGCTTTTTAATACGGATTACTACATGGTTGCTGAAGAAAAATTGATTCTTTCCTTGATGTGATTGTTAAGGAGTCGAACCCTTTGTGGTATGTGTTGATTTAGTTCTTTTGTTTATTAGGTGATGCAGTTAATACCTGGAAATAGCTTGCTAGTTATTTTTTTGTGGGGAGAGAGGGTTGTGTGTGTATATGTATAGCAACCATAAATCCTAGTTTGAGATCTAATTAAAAACTTTAAATTTTAGTTTTCTAGTATCATCCAGAAGGTAGTGACTTATTTTTTTAAAAAGCAGATTAAAAAATTTTTTTTGGAGTTAACCTTAAAACATAGGAAAGCAAACCTTTTTGCTTAATTTTTTACAAGTTGTTTTATAGTATATCTTATTTTAAAATATTATTAAGTCTGTTCTGTGCTTATCTGAAATTGTGCAAAAGTTAATAGCCTTTTTGCTTCAAAAATCTTTTTTGTGCTTACCACAAATTTTTATTAAGATTCCATTAAATATCAAAATCCCTTAAAAGATTATATGTAACTTACAGAGGTTGAAGTTATGTGTATTTTAAAATTATTACAGCTAGTGCCCAATGTGGAGTTTGTTAATATTACAGCTTTTACTTTAAGGAAAAGGAATATATTATTATGCCTTTAATTAATGAAGAAAATCAATGATACGTTGGTGGAGACAGCCAGCCAGTAGGCAGCTTCAAGTGTGAGTTTAGTTTCAGGAGAAGTCTGGTAGTCATAAAAAAAAAATTGGAAGTTTTCTTCTTAAAGGTGGTCATTGAAGCTATGTGAGAAGATCAGAATGTAAAAACCCAGAATAAGAAGAAGTCTGAGGGTAGAAGGTGGGAAGCAGCAACGTTTAAGTTGTCCATTGTGATATTCATACAGTTGATAGTTTTAAATAAAACCAACAATAGAGTGGACATTACAGAATATAGAAGATTAGCAGTATTTTTTTTCAAATTAGCAAGTAGTGCTTGCTCTAATTTTTAAATCTATAAAACTTTATTTAATAATGAAATTTTTACTCAGAGATTATATATTTTGTACTCAATTGTGTAACCAGTTTTTCCAGAGCATTTAATGAGGTGAGAACGTACAGTGACTAGGCACACATCCACAAATATGTGATGCACACATGTAGATACAGAGACGTAAGTAATGATCTGTCTAATCTTCATAAGGACGTTGTCATCTATACTGGATTAGCTTTTTTTCCCTTCCTACTTTTTCTTCCTCCTCTTCAACCCATCCATCCATCCACCATCCACCCATCCATCCTTCCTGGTCTCCCTCACTCCTTCCCTTTATAGAATTAGGCATGCTTTGCCAGCTAGTTCCTGACACCTTGTAAGAGGACAATTTACTTAAATCTTAATCGTATCACTGTGGGGTTCTGAGAAAACTTTGAAGTTGTTTCCAGGGTTGCTTAAAAAATTTGTGCCACAAAGAACTGTGATCATAGTAACTCAGCAGGAAGCATTGGTAACATCTAGTTTGTCCCTAGATGGGCTGTTAAGAACTAGTCTTCTCTTTCTTTTTCTAGGAAGTGCTTTGTTTGTGGTTCAGAAAGTTGTTCTGATGGATTTTGTTTTGTAGAATTGCTATGGAATTTGCTTTGATATTTAGTATTAGTTTAGATAAGTTAAAACTGCCGGGTGCTCAAACATGAGCATGCATTAAAATATCAAAAATTGTGTATTTATTCTAAACACACTCATTGGTTGAATTGTTAAATTATACTGTTGTAGTTATAAAACTCCCTGGCAGACATGATCAGAATGAATGAACTCTATAATGTATGAATAAAATACCATGAATTTGGTTTATAAATTCTTGACATCATCATGTGTCAGTGTCGTGTTATCTTCACAGGAAGAAAATTTAAATTACCTTGTAGTCTTCTGAAAAGTTTACTCTGTTGTATCTGCTGTATATAATAGTATATGATCATGAAGTCTTGCTCATATTTTATTTGTTCCTGTACTTTAAGGCAGGATTTTTATACTGTTCTAAAACATTCTGGCAGATGAAAATTTATCTTGAAAGACTTTCTGAGATTATTAAATAGCGTCTCTTAGTAAGCCATTAGAGGTGTTACGATATTCCACTTTGCTTTTCTTTAATCTGTAATTTCCCCTTTTTTGTAGAACATAAAACATATATCTAGAGAGGGAGAGAGATGGAGAAAGAATATATCAACATTTAGAATTTAGAAGTTATGCCATGCCTGCTATAGTCCCTAATAACCTTAGTTATGAAATGTGTTATATACAGTGTTGTTCAAAAGTTTCAGAAGGTTAGCCAAAGAATATATACATTAATGTTTCCAGAAAAAAAAAACATTGCCCATCTAATTAGATACAATAATGTTGTTAGAAGATAACAAAATTTAGAACTTCAGCAGAGTGTGAGGATGGATACATTTTACTCCACTGAGGTATTAAGAAAATTTAATTATTTTAATGTTTTCCTGTCGGAATAGTAATACTCTATTACACAGAGTTCTTAAACAGTGGTTCTTAAGACTTTTTTAGATAGTACCCCTTGCTGTGCACAGCCCCTTAAAATTTTGCATGCAAGTTGAAGAGCTTCGCCATATTCGCTTCCCATATTTAAAAAAAAAAATTATTTGTGGCTCACTGAGCTTTACCTCTCCCTGGATCCAGTGATTCTGAGAATGGGAGTATTTGTGTATCACAATCTCCTGTGAAATTTAAAAAGCTGTTGTTCTTCTTGGCCCTAGCCTTTCCTAGTTAGGCCTAGGTTACCTTCTGTTCTTATTGGCATCTCCTCCTTTCACATCACTGACGTAGCATTATTTATTTTTTTTTAAGATTTTTAAAAAAATTTATTTATTAGAGAGAGAGAGAGAACACAGGCAGACAGAGAGGCAGAGGGAGAAGCAGGCTCCCTGCTGAGCAAGGAGCCAGATGTGGGACTCCATCCCAGGACGCTGGGATCATGACCTGAGCCGAAGGCAGCCGCCCAACCAACTGAGCCACCCAGGCGTCCCTGACGTAGCAGTATTTTAATAGGTAACTTGGTTTCCAGAGAGAATTTACTCAACTAAGAAGGGAATGACCTGTTGGTCTTCAGATCTTGGCTAGAGATAGTCAAGTGGTAAATAACAAAATGGCATTTAATTAACTTGTCAGTTTCTTGTGATACAGAACATCCCTGGAGAAGTGATAAAATAAATCAATATTCTGATATTCTGCACCTCCCAAATTGACATTGGAGCTGAGGTTCAAGACATCACCCCAGGGAAACCTGCAGAGAAGAGTCTGCTTACAGCCTGTTCTGCCCTTCTCAGATACTGTTTGTTCATTCTTGAGGCTCTTAGTTCTGGGTTGGAATTCACATAAAGCTGGGAAGGAGGTGCTCTTCCTCATTATTTGAGAACAGTAAATTGGAACTAGAGACAAGGATAGGATGTAATTTAATAACAATCCGTCCTCTGCTTTTTCCCAGTAGTAGGAGTGTGTCAGGGCCTTACTTACTCTTAAAGCACAGAAGCCTATTAGGATATTGTACTAAACAAGTCATTGCAGAATTTAAAGGAAAGTTAGGGACAGATTTTCTGTTTTAGAAGCAGCGCTTTGGAAAGAACATGGAACTGACTTCTAATCCCAACTTGTCTTTGCTACTTTTGTATTTGTAAGGAAAACACTTAACTTTTCTGATTCTCAGTTTTCATTAGAGTAAGGATAATAGTGTCTGCACTGCATAGGACTATTGAGAGTATAAACTATGATTTCAAGTATTGATTATACCTTGTAGATTATTAAATTTTATGCATATGTAAAATAATCTGATCACATCTTTGCTTGCTGATCAATTGATATCACTAATTTTCCCTCCTGTTTACTGGCTATCTTTTGTGACTATATTTCTATACATACTATATGTCTCTTGTCTGTTCCTTTTTACAGGACTAAGTTCCTAGTAATACTTCCTCTAGTAATTCCATAACCATTTGTTTAATGCCTATTAGATGCCAGGTACTATTGTAGGTGTGTGAAATGTGAAGGTAACAAGATAATCTAATCTTTGCCTGGTAGTTAAAGGTAAACAGAGTATCAGGTTGATATGTTGTTGAATTTTGGAGATGGAAATAGATTAGTGGAACAAATACATTAGTTTACTTCATAAGGAAATGTATTATCAGCACTGCCACTGAAATTGGAGAGACACTTTGGTTTTGGTTTTGTGATTAAGTGTGTTGATTTTTTTCTTTATATGTAAACAGCTTTTGGTAAGAATAGGTATCACTTGAGAAGGATTTAAGTTTTCTATGTATGTGTGACTCTTGGATGTTGATGTTACCCTAATTTTTCTTTGTATAATTTACTTAAAATAAGTACTAGTAGAACATCTTTGGTTTAGAATTAGGTAGGAACTGATTGGTAAAGATGAGTAAGAACAATTTCAATTCATTTGTACAAATCATAGACAAGAAAGCTATGAGATCATCTTATCGTTGATTTTAAAATTCCTTTTTAGAGGAGTGCTAGAATTCTGTTGTTTTGGAGGACATTGGGAGATGGAGAGGAGAAGTGAGATGGGGGAAATTGGAGGGGGAGACAAACCATGAGAGACTGTGGACTCTGAGAAACAAACTGAGCGTTTGGGAAGGGAAGGGTGTTAAGGGTATGGGTGAACCTGGTGGTGGGTATCATGGAGGGCATGTATTGCATGGAGCACTGGGTATGGTGCGTAAACAGTGAATTTTGGAACACTGAAAAGAAATAAAATAAAATGGAAAAAAAAAAGAATTCTGTTGTTTTACTAAGGTGTGTTAGGACCTGCTGAGCAGGGTCGTTGCCTGCAGAGTTTGGTTCCATGAGTTCGCCTAGATCTCCTTCCCCCTTTCAACCAGAGTAGGTCCAACATTATGTTTATATGTTGGTGATAAATGTATGTTTTTTTTCCTTAAATAATTTTTATGTTTAAAATGTAAGCTAGGTAACTAGTCTTGTTCCCTAGTTTAATTTTTTTTTAAAGATTTTATTTTTTCATTTCACACACAGAGAAAGACAGTGAGAGAGAGCAGCAGGGAGAGTGGCAGGTAGAGGGAGAGGTAGGTTCCCTGCTGAGTGAGCCAGATGCAGGGCTCCATCCCAGGACCCTGGGATCATGACCTGAGCCCAGGGCAGATGCTTAACCTATTGAGTCACCCCGGTGCCCCTTGTTCCCTCATTTTAATGACAAAATTAAATTATAGAGTACCAGAGAATTAAAGTTAAATGAAACCCTGGTGTTTGAGCTTCAATTGTTCAGTTAGATTGTACGGCCTCCATGTGGCTTTAGTGATATTATAAATCTTATTAAGCCATTTTAAATAGTGAGCAATCCAGATTATATATGACTGGATCTGACTTCAAGATTTCATTGACAATGTTAATATGAAGACCTGGCATGAAATTTAAGTGAAAATGATTTGATATTGGTACTTGTTTTATTTATAAAGATTTTTTTTTAAGTACTAGAAATGTTCAAAATTGAAACTCCAAATAAGTTTTTATGATTTTCAAAGTTTACTTTTTAAAAAATTTTTTTAAAGTGAGAGAGAGTGGTAGGGGGAGAGACAGTAGGAGAGGGAGAAGCAGACTCCCCACTGAGCAGGGAACCCCATGTGAGGCTTGATCCTAGGACTCCAGGATCATGACCTGAGCTGAAGGCAGACACCTAAGTGACTGAGCCACCCAGGTGCCCCATCAATGTTTATTTTAACTCTGCCCTTAAACTCTTAAAACGTTGAAGACTTCTTTCCTAAAAAATAGGATGTGCTTTATTCATGGTCTTACACACAGTTTAAGTTAGATGAAGTGATTAAATATTCTTTGAGTTTCTACCTTTATTTTCATTAGATAAGTTTGATAAGTGTGTATTTTTTCCCTAAAGTGAATGTTTCTTGAACGTTTGTTTGTCTTTTGGCATTAGAAAGTTCATTTAGTGCCTAACTTCTCACTTAACAATGAAGTTAAAACCAATGTGATTTAGTATGATTTGTAAGGGCATCTAATAAACAGTTGTACTGTGTCTGAAATAAATAGAAGATCTGATTTTTTTTTTTTTTGCCATAAATGTGCATTGTTTTGGCCTTGACCTTAACCTTTTGGCAAGATGAATTCTTTAGGGTTCTTTATTAAATTTAGAATTCTCTAGCGTAAATATAGGCTAATGGTAAATTATACTCCTCTTTCTATTAATTCATAATGATAATAGTAATTTTTAAAATAAAGATATAATTAACACATAACATTATATTAGTTTCAAGTATACACCATAATCATTTAATAATGGTATATATTGTGAAATGATCATTACAGTAAATCTAGTTAATAATTATAAGGCAATAATAATTTTAAATTATTTCAATTAATGACCATCAAATAGAATGTTTAATGAGCACTGAAGAGAATGACTTGAAGAATGCATTTAGATCCAGTTGTTAGGGTACTGAAAACTAAGTTCAGTGTATCTGTCCTTTTTCTCAGCTCTTCCTGATAATCGTTTTGATTTCTAAAAAAATGATAAAGTGATTATTAAGTCAAATTGATGCTTAAGCTCACTTTCTTTTTGAAATTATTTGCAGGAGAGGGCTGCTCACAATTTATATGGCCAATTTGGTAAGTAATTCCTTTTTTGTTGTTGTTGTTGCTGCTTTTGAAGTTTTCCCATGTACTTTTTTAATCTTTCTTTTTTAAATCAAGTTCCCTTAAAAAAAAAAAAAGGAAAAGAAAGCTACTGAAATTTCAGAAGATCTTCTGTCTCTGTTTTGAAGGAGAGTCTTAAATGTTTAAAAGAGCCTTGATGCCATCTGTTTATTCCTATCATATGTGACTTATTTCCATTTATTTCAGGAGGAAAGTGATTCACTGCCCTTTGCCCTTCATGACAATTCTTTAAGCGTAGATCTTCATCTTTGATAGGATATATATATATCTATCTCTTTCTCTATATCTTTAATTTCATTTCGTACTCCTCTTCTCTTGCCATTTCTTGTGGGAAAATGATTTAATTTGATGTCATTATTCTTGGACATTAGAACACTGGTCCCATCTCCAAACTGAGTATATTTAATAACATAATTAGTGGGTCTTCTAAATTTCAAAGAATGAAATCAGTGTTGTCTAGTCTAATATTCTTTATGGTAACTATATAACTATATAATCTATAACTATATAATATATAAAACTATATAATAATAACTATATAACTATATAATCAAGATTATATAATTTTCATTGCTAAATTCTTTACTTAAAAATATATTTATGTGAAAAAAAATTTAAAGTTGCTTAATAGAATTAATAGGCAACACTGAAAAATTCAACTAAGAAAAAATTATTTATTTATCTGAGGAGTTCTTGAATTCTCTAACAAGGGAAAATAGTTCAAAGTTCTATTTAAATACTCATTTCAGGTATAAAATATTTAATTTTTGCTCTGCATTTATCATATATCTGTTACCATGCTGTCTGCTGATAGGATGGAGATGGTTCTTATACTTATGGAGTTTGCTGCCTAGTGAATAAGTCACAGTAGAAATAATAATGCTTAGAAAGGACTAGAATATGGATTATAGCACGCTGTGAGAACCATAATAGTGACACCAACCTATTGTGGGTGTTGCTCTTCTTTCTCACTTTTCAAGAAATTTAGAACTATTTCTCCTGCATGCTAGAATGGATTTGAGTTTTAATGTGTTTTTTTTTCTTTAACCATGAACACACTTTTCTATACTACCACATGGTATATACTTTAATACCCAAATACAATCTATATTTAAATACTTACCTTTAAATTCTAAGTAAAGTTTCACAACTTTTTTTTGTGTGTGTTGCATGGTTTAGGTTGTTAATTCTCAGAGAGATGATCTTTGACCTTGTTTGATATAATCAGTGTTGGAGATTGCCCTTAATGTATTATATCAATATTTAATAGCATATTAATATATTGTATTTTTTAAGAATAAGCCTTTAGTTGAAGGAGTCATACATAGCTTCCTATGCAGCTTACAGAAATACTAAAGAGAAATACTAAGGAGATCTCATATATCCTCTGTTTCCCCTAGTAGTAATACATTATAGTAGTATCAAAATTATATTGATGTAGATATTTACCATAGTTAAGATAGTGAACCTTTCTTTTATGACAAGAATCAAAGCTTAATTTTGATCTTTTATTAAGGATTTTTTTTATCATTAACTACAAAATTTTAATGAGATTGAAAGCCTTTTAAACAGACTTTGACCATGTTTAAAGGAAAGTAAACTTATACATAATATATTCTGGGTACCAGTGATAACCTAATAAGCTTGATTTTCTTTGTTGAAATAGAGGCTTTTATTTATACTATTACTATAAAACTGTTTCTTTAGTAGGAGAGTAGTTGGTGCAGAGTAGGTAAAGATTTAAATATTTTCAGAGAGACTGAATTCAGCTTTAAGAAATAACTTTGTTCTATCACTTGATTGTATTGCTTACTAGACTAAGTTATTGGCTTATAACATCAACAATATTTTGAAATGTTAGGAGCTTTTATTTTAAAATTATTTATTGTATTAGGTATGTATTTCTGATTTGGAAAGGACAGAAGAGTATTAAAAAACAACATAAAAATCATCTGTAATTTTACCATATAGTAATTATTACCAGTTTAGTGTTTTTTATTTCCTTCCTTCTCCTCCAGTGTGTATACATAAATGCATGGACATAGATGCCCATTCACATTACACATTATATACCCTTTTTCAAAATTGGGGACATATTATTTTGTGACATCTTTTGTTACTGGGCTGTATAGTTTTATTGCTCATGCTATTAAATAATCATTTTTTTGGAGGTTGTACTCTTACCTTCTCACTTCTTGTTATATCTTCATGATAATGAGTTGGTTTCATATGTATACATATATACACAGCCCCCCCTCAGAATGTTCAGAGACAATGAAATAATAACTATTTGGTTAATAACAATATCATCTTGTTATTTTTGGCTACGATAGTTTTAGTCATTTTGACCAGAAGATTTCAAAGGCATTGACATGCCTTTGAATGAGTACAAGGTAGAAGAATATGCAGAACTGGCTTCATATTATCTTTACTGTAATTTTATTAGTAAATATGTACTGCATGCACAGCACTTTTGTAGGTATTGGGACACAAATATAAGCCATTATTCTGTCCTCAAAATTAATTTAGTTGAGGGTACAGGTATATCTAGATCTGAATTTAAAATGTATAGGTAATTAATAGTCCAGAATAGTACATTTGTGTCAAATATGTGATAAGACAATACAGTCTTTTAAACTTTAGAAAAGGAAGTTAGCTTTGGGCAGGAGCAACCAGAAAGTTTTATGAATTGCATGTGACTTGAACCTTGAAGAAGGGAGGTAACTTGGAGGCAGCTCTATCTTTGAGACATGTCATTGGTGACCATGGGACAAAATTCTTACCTTTCCAAGGATTGTCAAGCTGGGGTCAAGGTTTAGGAGCCAAAAAAGGATAAGAGCTGTTGAGCATCTACTGTGTTAGACACTGTAAGTTCAATTGGAGTCATTAAAATAAGGTTATATGGTTTCTGCTTCTGAGGGACCCTCTGTTTTACTGGGGAGAAGTAACTATTACATGTTGATAGTTGTCTCAAAGCAGAAAACAGTCTAGTGTTTCTACTATGCAATTTTGAGTATACCTTCTGCTAGTTGTGTTTGTGTTAGTGTTATAGAGAATAGGTGAAGAGTCAGATACTCTAAATAAAGGGCATTTCTTTTTTTTTTTTTTAAAGATTTATTTATTTATTTATTTGAGAGAGATAGTGAGAGAGAGCATGAGAGGGGAGAAGGTCAGAGGGAGAAGCAGACTCCCCATGGAGCTGTGAGCCCCATGTGGGACGGATCCTGGGACTCTGGGATCATGACCCCAGCGAAAGGCAGTCGCTTAATCAACTGAGCCACCCAGGTGCCCAATAAAGGACATTTCTATTAGTGCTTTTGTTATTTCATATCTTATCTTACAGTTACTGTATTACCGGTGATATCTGTCAGTAAGCCCTGGCAAGTTTCAGTTATTAGATCAGTAGTTTTTAGCCTTAAGGATTAGCTAGCAGTTTTAAGAATTACAAACTTAAGGCAATTGACTTACTACCCATCTGAGAATGGTTTCTTGTTATGTGTTTGTTAGCAATTTTGGAAGGAAAAGTGTACAATTTTAAAAATAGCATAGTTTTATTTTAGCTTTTTAGAATTGATAGAGAATTTGTTGTTAAAGGGCAAAATATATGAAAAGTATAGACAAGGTATAAAGAATTAAATGTTTTCTCTAGCTTCTGCGAAAGATATGGCTCTAAAATGGTGGAGATGGGGAAGCCTGGGTCGCTCAGTTGGTTAAGCGGCTGCCTTTGGCTCAGGTCATGATCCCAGCATCCTGGGATTGAGTCCCACATCAGGCTCCTTGCTTGGCAGGGAGCCTGCTTCTCCCTCTGCCTCTGCCTGCCTCTCTGTCTTCCTGTGCTCGATCTCTCTCTCTCTCTCTCTCTAACTAATAAATAAATAAAATCTTAAAAAAAAAATAAAATGGTGGAGATGTTTTCTTGGGGCTAATGTACTAAAACTAATTACAACAAGAACACCAGCTGCTTAGATTCAACTTTGCCACAATATTATTTAAAAGAGAACACATAAAAGTTTGCATTGATAAGATTTCCCTTTATTATGTTTGTTGTGACAATGACAGGGTCCCAGTCTTTCAAAGTTCATCATATACTGCTAACAGTTGTTTAAAATGTGATGTTAGGTGTAGTTCATTTATGTTTAGTTTAATTTATAATTTATGACATTTAAAAATCTTTTTATGTAGGTCCTTTTGAAAACTTTTCTCTACAATTTCATTTATGCAACCAAGCATTCAACAGTGCATGTGTTTTAAAACTGTAAATATATATTTAGTAGGCCCACTTCTAGCATTTGTGTTTTAATTTTAAACATGCAGTGTTCTTGATTAAAACATCTGCATTTGATTTTTCAAACATAAGGTTTGAAAATGTTGATTCATATGTTTTCTTGTAAGGCCACTTGAATTTAATTAGATTTAGCAGCTACTTATTATGTATCAGTACTGTGCTGGGCACATGAGGATACAAAAGAAATACAAAATGGATTGTAAACTAGTTGGAGAAATTTGACAGGTGAACTTGAAAGAAAGAAACTGAAAGTATTAAATTCAAAAAACAATTATAAACACCCTTTCTCAAATTGCTCCCCTAAGCCTTCCCTCTAGAGCATATGACATCAGCCATCCATCTGGTTGCTCAGGCCAGAAACTTAGAGTTCTCAGTCTTTTCTTCTCTTTATACTCTCACTTCAATCCAGTAGGAAATCTTATTCCACTTCTAAAATATATTCTGGATCTTAAAGTGACCCGCCACCTCCAGTTATAACTGTAGTTGGAGCCCTAACATCTCTTGTTTACATTTTTCCACTCTTGTCTTCCTATGGTTTCTTTTCCATATGTGGAAGTGAGAGTCATTGTAAATACAGATTACAGCATGATGATCTTCTGCTTAAAACTCAAAAACCTTCTCTGCCCACTAGACACCAAATAGAATTCAAATGCCTTACTGTGGCTTACAAGGCTCTGACTTCTACTTTTTCTTCTCATTCTTTACACTGGCTTTCTTTCTGTGTCTTGAACACTTGAAGCTTATCCTTTTACAGCGTTAACATTTGCTTTTCTTTTTGTTTGGAAATTCCCTAAATTTCTTGGCTAGCATCTCCTCCTTACCTAGTTGACCCATTGTCACTTGGTGAAGAAAGCCCTTTCTTCCTATCATAGTTAAACAATTTGCCTTTTACCTCTCTACTCTGTAACTCATAATCTTATCTTTTTTTGTGGCATTGATAAGCACTGAAATTGTTTTGTTTGTTGTTTTTTCCCCCCTCACTGTGTATAAGCTGCTTAAGGTAGAATTTTTATTACTTTAGGAGAAAGTTTTATCTTGTGCTTCTTTGTCTTGTGTTTCTATATAAATAATTTAATTAATCATCTTAAGGATTTAAAGATTGGAGGTTGAACTTTGAAACTATTAGGGGCTCTGCTATAAATGGCTTGGAGTACTACTACAAGGTTGGTTAGACCAAAGGAAAAAGACTGTAATTTGTTTTTGGGTATAGCTTATCATCATAACTAGTCTTCATCATCCAGGTTTATTTTCTTTTGCTTTAGAAAGATAATATAAAATATAAGGAAATTAAAAGAGACAAATACAAAGGACAACTAATAAAAATAAGTAAATCTAAAAGAAGCAGATGTGAAGCAGAATTTTATAAAGGGATATAAATAAAAGAGACAAAGGAAAGAAGTATATAAAAAAGAAAAATGCAAGATACAAAAACAACCCATATTTTAAGCATTTGGCTTCCATTGACCTCTGAAGGGGGGGTGTAGCTCCTCTTTACTTCTGGCATGGTCTCTGCTGACACCCCGAGATAGGGGTGGGGAAGCAGAGGCCTAGTTATTAGCCAGTGGGATGGAAGTCTTGGTATGTGGTAATTCTCTGACTGTACTTGGTATTGGTATTCTCTGACTTAGTACTTAGTATTCTCTGACTCTTCCTCATTGGGGGTGTTAGAGTACCCTGGTATAGCTTTGTGAGGGTGGTCATTTGGTCATTGCTGGGGGTTGGGCCATAGGGTTGTTTTATGTTTCCTTTTGTTGTTGTTGTTGTTGTGTTTGGCTGGAGTAGAGTGGTTATTGTTCAAAAGTTTGTGTTTTGATAGACTGCTTTTATCTTGGTCCTTTAGCAAGACAGAGTAGATTTTTGTCTGTGCTTATTAGCATTTCTAGTTTGCCAGGCTTCTTCAGATCTAAGACTGGAATATACAAGGCTACTTACCACCATATCATTCTTTGGATTATAAGATCTGTAGATAGTCTGCTCTCTTTCCAATTTTCAGTCTTTAATGTTTGTTTTATATCTAATGTCCAGGGTTTTTAGTTGTAATTAGTGGAGGTAAGGAAAAGGTGTATGCTGGATCTTCCTAGAAGCAGAAGTCCTTCTTCATATATATATATTTTTTTGTAGTCAGAAATAATCAAGCACTTAAGAAAACAAGGCACCAAGATCAATATCTGGCAAAAACAATAAACAACAAAACAGACCTGCAAAGACTGTGTATATTGGGATTATCTGAAAATGTTATGAAACTTGTATGTTGACTATGTTTAAAATAAAAGATGACTCCTGATGCAGGCTAACTTGGAGTGACAGGGAACAGATTTACCCTTCTGCCTGAAACAACAGCAAAAAAACTGGCAAAATAGAAGAAATAACAGTTTTCAAAACATTGTATATTAAGTAGTGAAGAATAGTGATCCTGAAAGATTGGAAACTAACAAGATGAGCCCTGTGATTGCTTTGGCTTACTATGCGGAGAGCATTTCTAGGCCATGGAGAAGGGGTGTAAAACAGAGGCAGAGCCTGACTGTGCCCCAGAGTTGACAAAATATAGCCAGGAGTCCAAGGAGACAATATGGTCAAGGTTTCCAAGAGAAAATTTAAACGATATGCAGAGATGTGCAGAGGATCCCAGCAAATAGGTGACTTCTGATTGGTGCATGCATGTGAGGAATCTGCTGAGGTTGGGGAAAGAGCCAGCCAAACCCATTAGAGGGGAAAAAAAATTCTCTGAGCTCCTGCAGGGCTAGGAATGGTTACTGTTCCCATCATTAAGAGTGCAAAATTTCATAATTTCCAAGGCACTGTGAAGAGTTAGAATCATTAGAAGTCATTAGAAGCATTAAAAGGATTTTATGTCAGAATGGGGCAAAATTAGCCCCAACTAAATACTGCTCTGGGCCCAACTAAAATAACCACCACTACCACCACCACCACAACAAAACAAACAGTAAGATGTGAAAGGATCTGTTTCCAAATGACTGCATCCCAAAATAAATCTAAAGAAAATTATGTTAAAACAAAAATATACAGCAATCAATAAGATAAAAATCACAATTTCTGGCATACAGTGAAAAATTACCAGGCATGAAAAGAATTAGGGAAATGGCCAATAATGATGAGAGAAATCAATCATTTGAAACCAACTCAGAAGTGATACCTATGATAGAATTACTAATAGACAAGGACGTCAGAACAGTAATTATTATTGTATTCCATATACTCATGAATGTAGGAGAAATATTGAACATGTTAAGCAGATATGGAAGATATAAAAGAGATCCAAATTAAACTTCTAGAGATGAAAGCTATAACATCTGAGTTGAAAAATACACAGGGTAGGATTAATGGCATGTTAGAACTTGCAGAAAAGATTAGTGAACCTGAAGGCATAACAATAGAAACTATCCAAAATGAAACACCAAGAGAAAATTTAAAAAAAGGAACAGAATATTATTAATCTAATAGGACAACTTGAATTGGCTGATGCGCATATGAAGTCTCTGTAAGAGGGAGGGTGGGAGGGCCAATAAAAGCATTTGGAGAAATAATGAATGAAAATGTTTCAAATTTGTTAAAAACTAAACCACCATGTCCAAGAAGCTTAATGAACCTTAAGCACCCTGGCAACAGGAAGGAAACTATATTATAGTCATTTAACCCAGTGATAAAGAAAAAAATCTTGAAAGCATTCAAAGAAAAGAGAAACATTTTATTTTGAGGAACACAGATGATGACAGCAAATCTCTCATTTTGGAATAATGCAGAGCAGAAGACAGTTAAGCAACATCTTTAAAAAACTGAAAAAAAGGAGCTGTCAGCCTAGAGATGTATACCTAGAAAAACGTGTTTGAAGATTTTGTTTGTTTATTTACTTATTTGAGAGAGAGAGAGAGAGAGAGTGAGCAGGGAGAGGAGCAGAGGGAGAGGGACAAGAAGATTTTGTGCTGAGCTTGGAGCCCCATGACCTGAGCGAAAATCAGGAGTCAGAGGCTTAATTGAGCCACCCAGGTACCCCTAGAAAAATGTTTATAAAAAACAAAGATGAAGACTTTTTCAGACATACAGACCTGAAGGAATTCATCACCAGTAGATCTGTAGTAGAGGAAATGTTGAAGTTTGTCAAGAAGTATTCAGGAAAATGGTAACAGTTGGAAATATAGGTCTACACAAAGAAATGAAGATCACTGGAAATGGTAACTATATAGGTAAATTAAAAAAATACTTTTCGTATATATATATCTTTAAAATTATAATTGTAAAAATAATAGCAATGTAGTCTGTGAGGTTATAGCGTATGTAAAAGTAAAATATGGCAACAGTAGTAAAAAGTTCAAGAGGGAGGAATTGAAGTGTGATATAAGGTTTTTATAGTATTTGGGATATAATAATCCTAAATGTTTATGTGCCTAATAAGAAATCTTCAAAATAAATAAAGCAAAAACTGACAGGACTGCAGTGAGAAATACACAGATTCACAATGATACTTGGAGCCTATAGCATTCTTTTCTTTTCTTTTTTTTTTTAAGATTTTATTTATTTATTTGACAGGCAGAGATCCCAAGTAGGCAGAGAGGCAGGCAGAGAGAGAGGAAATGAAGCAGGCTCCCCGCTGAGCGGAGAGCCCGATGTGGGGCTGGATCCCAGGATCCTGAGATCATGACCTGAGCCGAAGGCAGAGGCTTTATTTAACCCACTGAGCCACCCAGGTCCCTAACATTCTTTTCTTAATAGTTGATAGACATGGTCAAAAGAAAATCATTATGCTTATAGAAGCCTTAAGTAATACTATTAACTAACTTGATATAGTTTACATTTTTTGAATTCTCTATCAAACAACAGAATGTACCTTATTTTCAAGTGCTGTTAAGATTGACCATATTCTGGACTACAAAATAAGTCTCAAAGGATTCAAGTTATACAATTTGTTGTTTGGCCACAGTGTAATTAAATTTGAAACGAGTAAGAGATACTAAAAATCCCAAAATATTTGGAAAGAAACATACTTCAGAAGATATCAAAGGAGAAACTAGAAAGTGTTTTGATCTCAAGAAAAAAGCAAACACAATGTATCAAAATTTGTGGTATATATTTACTGCCTAGTTAGAGGGGATTTATAACACTAAACCTCTGTTTAGAAAAAGAAGAAAGGTCTTAAATCAATGACTTCAGTTTCTACTTTAAGAAACTAGAAAAAGAAGAACAGTTAAACCCAAAGAAAGCAGAAGTAAGGAAATAAATACTAGTTTTTTGGAAGTAAGTGAAGAGAACTATGAAAACCAAAGAAAAAAATATACCCAAAGCTAGTTCTTTGAGAAAATGAGTAAAATTGTTAGATATCTAGCCAGACTGATCAGAAAAAGAAGAGAGAAGATAATACTATCAGGGATGAGAAAGGTGATATCAGTGTACAATATACAGGTATTAAAAATACAGTAATCACTGATATTTTCAACAAGTTTAAGTCCATACATTTGACAACTTGAAAGATACAAACCACCAGAATTCACTCAAGAAGAACTAGATAACATGATCATTCTTGTATTTATTAAAGAAATTGGATTTGTAGTTAAAAACCTTTTCCCAAAGAAAATACCAGGCCTTGGTAGCTTTGCTGGTGAGGGCTACTAAAATATTTAAAGAACAAATAATACTAGTTATACTCAAACTATATCAGAAAGTTGAAGAGAAGTGATTGCTTCCATAATCATTCAGTGAGGCCAGTGTATTTAATTTTTTTTGAAGTATAGTTGGCGTATAATACCAAATTAATTTCAAGTATATAACATAGTAATTCAACATTATATTAATTATGAAATACTCACCCATAATAAGTATATTAAAGTGTTATTGACTGTATTCCATATGCTGTTTTTTTCATCCATGTGACCTACTTATTTTGTAACTGGAATTTTCTTAATTTCTTAATTCTTTACCCATTTTGCCTGTCCCTTTCCTTTGGCAACCATCAGTTTATTCTCTGTATTTATAAGTCAGTCTCTCTTTTTGTTGTTGTTTTTAGTTAGTTCATTTGTTTTGTTTTTGAGAGTCCACATGTAAGTGAAATCATTTGGTATTTGTCTTTTCTGTCTGGCTTATTTCACTTAGCATAATACCCTTTAGGTCCATATTGTTACAAATAGCAAGATTTCATTCTTTTTTTATGTCTGAGTTAATATTCCATTGTGTATATAGACCACATCTCCTTTATCCACTTATCAGTGAACTTTAGTTGCTTCCACATCATGGCTGTTGTAAATAACACTGCAATAGACATAGAGGTGCATGTATCTTTTCAAATTGGTATTTTCATTTTCTTCTAGGAAATACTGATAAGTGGGATTAATGGGTTATATGGTGCTTCTGTTTTTACTTTCTTGAGGAACCTCAATACCCTTTTTCAGGATGGCTGCACTAATTTACAGTCCTCCTGACAGTACACAATGGTTTCCTTTTTTTTTTTTTTTAAAGATTTTATTTATTTATTTGACAGACAGAAATCACAAGTAGGCAGAGAGGCAGGCACAGAGAGAGGGGAGGCAGGCTCCCTGCTGAGCCTGATGCGGGGCTTGATCCCAGAACCCTGGGATTATGACCTAAGCGGAAAGTAAAGGCTTTAACCCACTGAGCCACCCAGGTGCCCCCCTCTGCACATTTTAAAATCAGATTATTATTGTTATTTTTGATGTTGAGTGTTATGAGTATTTTATATAATATATAATATATATTTTATAAATCATATAAATACATAATAAATAATAAATTAACATAATAACATATAATACAAAATAATATATAATAATCCCTTTTGGGATTGGATATTCCCTTTGCAGATGTCTTCTCCTATTCAGTAGGCTGCCTTTTTGTTTTGCTGATGGTTTTCTTCACAGTGCAACGCTTTTTAGTTTAATATAATCTCAAATGTTTATTTTGCTTTTGTGCCCTTCGCCCTAGTAGAGAAATCCAGAAAAATATTGCTAAGTTTGATGTCCAAGAGATTACTGCCTATGTTTTCTTTTAGGGATTTTATGGCTTGAGGTCTTACATTTAGGGTTTTAATCCATTTTGAGTTTGTTTTCATGGATAAGAAGGTAGTCCAGTTTCATTCTTTTGCATGTAGCTGTCCAGTTCACCCAGCACCATTTATGGAAGAGAATGGGTAAAAGACATATACCCATTATATTCTTGTCTCCTTTATCAAGGATTGATTCACCAAATATATGTGGATTTAGGTCTGGGCTCTCAATTCTGTTCTGTTGATCTGTGTGCCTCCTTTGTGCCAGTACCATACTGTTGTGATTACTACAGCTTTGAGATATATCTTGAAATCTAGGATTATGATAACTCCTGCTTTATTCTATTTGAAATCACAGGACTGTTTTGTTTTTTGGGGGTCTTTTTTGGTTCCCTACAGATTTTAGGATTTTTGGTTCTAGTTATGTGAAAAATACTATTTATATTTTGATAGGGATTGCATTAGATCTGTGGATTGCTTTGGGTAATGTGGACATTATAATAGTATTAATTTTTCCAGTCCCAGGTCATGGTATATTTTTTCATTTATTTGTGTTGCCTTCAATTTCTTTTATCAGTGTATTATAATTTTCAGAATATAAGTTTTTTACTTTTCTGGTTATATTTATTCCTGGGTGTTTCATCGTTTTTGATGCAGTTGTAAACGGGATTCTATTCTTTATTTCTCTCTCTATTTGTAAACCATACATCTGATTAAAAGAAGTTTATATTGAAAATATGTACAAGGAATTCATACAACCAAATATCAAAAAATTATCTGATTAAAGTTTGGCAGATGACTTGAATAGGAAGAAGTCCAAGGAAGACATATAGTGGCCAACAGGTACCCAAAATAATGCTCAACATCTCTAATTGTCAGGAGAATGCACATCAGAACCAGAGTTAGATATCACCTCCCACCTGCTAGAAAGGCCATTATCAAGACAAGAGATAATTGTTGATGATGGAGAAAAAGGAACAGTTGTGCATTGTTGGTAGTAATATAAATTGGTACAACCATTGTAAAAAACAGGCTCTTCCTCAAAAAATTAAAAACAGAGCTACCAAATGATCCAGCAATTGTACTTATAAATATGTATCTGAAGAAAATGAATAATTATCTTGAAGATACATTTGCACTCCTGTGTTCATTGCAGCAGTATTGGCAAGAGCCATGACATCTAAAGAGCTTACGTGTCTCTCAGTGAATGAATGAGTAAAGAAAATATGGTATATATGTACAATGGAATATTATTCAGTTGTAAAAGAGAAGGAAATACTGCCATTTGGAATAACTGGGTCAGATATTTAAGGTGTTATAAAGTGAAATAAATAAATAAATAAAGATGAATACTTTATGACTTCCCTTGTATGTGGAATCTAAAATGGCAGATGATATGGAAACAGAGTAGAATGGTGGTTGCCATGAGCTGGAATGGGGGTAGAGGAGATGGTGAGATGCTGGTCAGTGAGTACAAATTAATATGTTCTGGGGATTTAATGTATAGCATTGTGATTATAGTTGAAAGTATTATATACTTTAAAGTTGCTAAGATAGTAGATATTAAATGTTTTCACCATTAAAGAAATTATGTTAGGTGATGGAGATGTTAACAACCTTATTGTGGTAGTCATTTTGCAATATATACATGTATGAAGTCATCACATTATATACCTTAAACTTAAAAATATTACATTTCTATCATATCTCAATAAAGCTGGATTAAAAATAAATGTATAAACATATTATGTAGATTTATGGTGATAACCCAGTTGAATAACTAAAGTCATAAATAGTTTAAGTACATTTCGAGTTGCTAGTTGAACAGCACTATGACTTTTCACATTTATGTCATTTCTCTGGCTTTGCCCATTTTTCTCTTCCTCTTCTTTATTTTATTTTATTTTATTATTATTATTTTTACTTACATGTGTGCTTATGGGTTGGGAGTTACCATTATCAAGGTTACTGCTATTGGGCTGTATTGTATAGCCAAAATTAGTATAATGCAGAATATTCACTAATCCTGAAACAGCTTTGTCGCTATCCTTGGCGGTCTCTAGATAATGTCCTATTTGCAGACATTGATAGTGATGCGAGTTCAATACAAATCACTGGAGAATGAAATTGCAGGTCTTTTTAAAAGATATGACATTTCATGAAGCCCTTTAAAGTTAATATTTATGGGGCACCTGGGTGGCCCAATGGGTTAAAGTCTCTGCCTTGGGCTCAGATCATGATCCCAGGGTCCTGGGATCCAGCCCTACATCGGGCTCTCTGCTCCTCGGAGAGCCTGCTTCCTCCTCTCTCTCTGCCTGCCTCTCTGCCTACTTGTGATCTCTCTCTGTCAAATTAAAAAAAAAAAAGTTAATATTTATAAAAAATTGAATTAAAGAGAAGTATGGACTTGTCAGTTAACAGCCGAAGAAAGTTTTGAAATTTATCTTTTTAAATTCTGGTCCCAATTGGACTATTTTCCTCAATATTAACTCTAAATATTTGTCTGTGTTTTAAGTGGACCAAAATTCTCGTTGTGAGTTTTCAGTTTTAATTATTCTTAAATATAATGGACCTCCCAAAGTCCTTTTTAAGAATTTTTAATTAAATTAAGGGAAAACAACTACTGAGATTATGGCTTAGGAGTCTAAGGATAGAAAATGAAATCATCATTCTGCCAGCCAGCATATTAGACTTAGTCCACAGGGCTGAGATTGCTTTTTGAATAGTGTCAGTGAGTTGTAGTTTATACTGACAAGTATGTGAGTTCTACTATGTGTGAATTAGGAACTAAAGTGTAACACTTAAGATGTTTTTCTATGTGTTACAGACTACTGTAAATAAGAAGTGCAAAAGAAACAATACCAAAGCTGATTGTGAACTGAGGGACATATCTGTGCAGGGCCTGGAAGTAACTGTACAGATTAGTTAAACAAGGGTACAGTACTTGTAATGGCATATTACTTTTAGAACAGAGACTTTGGCAAACTAGCTAGTCCTGCACGTAGCTAGAAAAACAGAAGTCTAGAATAGAGCACTGATTGCATACCAGAAAATTCATGCACCATTATTATCTTTGAACCCAAACAAAAGCAGTATATACAGAGAATTTTGGAGAAACATGGGATCTTGAGCTCTGTAAGAGAAACTCTGGCAACTAAGTTGTTTAAAAGGGGACTGATGATTGAGCACTAAATGAAATAATTTATATTATAGTTTAAAAATATATTAAAGAAATTTAAGATTTTTGTAAGCCAGATCATTAAGTGTCCATTATTTTATTTAAAAGAATTCATAGTAATGCAAAAAGCCTGTGACATTTTATTAATATCCTTTAAAAATTTTTTCAAACAAGTATATGTATGTATATGTGTATGTGTGTTCCTTTTTATTGAAGTATAGTTGATGCACATGTTACATTAGTTTTGGGTGTACCAATATGGTGATTCTGTAAGTCTATATAGGTTGTGCTGTGCTAACCACAAGAGCAGCTACCATCTGTCACCATACAATGCTATTGCAGTACCATTGACTGGGTTCCCTGTGCTGTGCCTTTTATACCCATTACTTACTTTTCCTTAATTTGAAGCCCGTATCTCCCACTCCCCTTCACCCATTTTTACCATCCTCCCTTCCTTTTGCTGACCAGCAGTTCTCTGTATCTGTGGGTCTGGTTCTGCTTTTTGTTTGTCTGTTTGTTTTTTAGATTCCACATATAAGTGAAATCATATGGTATGCATCCTCTCTGACTTATATCTTCTTTTTAAAAATTTTATTTAAATTTAGTTAATTAACATATAAGGTATTATTATTTTCAGAGGTAGTAGTCAGTGGATTCATCAGTCTTATATAATACCCAGTGCTCTTTACATCACATGCCCTCCTCAATATCCATTACGTGGTTACCCCATCCCCCCCACACCTCCCCCAACTTACACCTTGTTAATAATTTGAGATCACTTTAGTTTATAGATTTCTTTTTCTCTGCATTGGAAATGCCTTCAGCGACTTTACTCTTTAGGGATTTCTGTTTCCATATTTCAAGTGGGACATTTTTTAAGGTAATTTAAAATGATTTTTTCTTGAGAACTGTGGTTTATCCCTACCCTACCTCATACCAGTCCCTCTTTATTTCAGTATACACTTTTATAGTCCCTTCACTTTTATACTTAGGCAACTGAACTCTATTTACATTGAGTTTACTACCTTTGAGGTCTATAAATTGTGTAATTTAATGGCTTGGCTGGCATTGACTTTTCTATTAATTTTTACGTCAAGCTGATATTAGGTAAGGTAGATAGTTAAATTTAGAAATACTCGAGTAGAATACTAATGGTTTAGTTCTTTGGGGGAGCACTGTTTATAATTTTGCTTTCTAAAATAAAAACGTTTTCTGTACATAGCAATTTTAGTTTAATGTCACAAATAAAAAAGAAAAAGAGTAGAGGCTATAATTTTTATCATTGGGCTAGTCAGTTTGCAATCACAATCTAGGAAGATCTTTGGGAAACTTGTGGCATAGTCTTAGAAACTCATTAAACATTAAAATGATTTATGTAGAATTTAGTTTATTTAACACAGCAAAATAATATCAATTGATTGCTTACTTTTCATTTATCTTATTAGAATATAGATTAAAGGTAATTTTAGTTCAGCAAGTCTGAAAATTAATTTTTACTCGAGGAAAATCAATTAAGATCCATTCTGTTATTGTTTTATAGTTTTGACCCACTTCTGGGCAATGATCTATATATGACAGTAGCTGTTAATTTTTGTGCTACAACTGCATGTATTGATATACTTTACAATGTAAATACATATTTCTACATCTAGAGTTGGTATATTTCATCTGGGTAATTATTAGCCTTTATAAACATACTTTTATTGTGCTTTAAGACAGAAAACAGGAATATTGAAAGCCTAAGCTTTCCTAACATATGGCTTCAATTTGCATTTTAATCAGAATATGGAAGTCATTAGTCTGACATCTGAAACTGAGGTAGCAATAAAAAATTATCACTAACAGGACAGCAGACACAATTTATTTTGTGTTTATTACTGGGTGGCCTTCTTGAAACTTTCGTGAACTAATTGATTCCAGATATTAGAAAATTACAATTAAACTATGACATTTATTTTGGATGTATGTAAGTTGAACTGTCTTAATAGGATTGGTATAAATTAATGATTTATAGCTACTAAGATTTATAGCATATGTGCACAAACAGATATATTATATGTATGTATATAAATGTTAGATAAAGAACCAAACAGATCCATTTGAAAAATGCTAAATGGCTTAATTATAGTTATTATGTTTGAAATGGGAAGGTTGGTGAAAGGAATTCCAGGTTTTATTCTAAATATTTTCCAGTCTTATTGTGGGGCTGTATTATTTCTATAATAAAATAACTTGCAACATGAGATGATATTTATTTTAACTAAAACATGCAGTCATAGTTGTTTAAAGAACTGTTCAAGATATTCTTGAAACCAATTTCTTAATAGAGAAAATACTTAAAATGTACAGTGTTCTGTGGTTTTGAGCTTTATTTTTTGTCTTAAAATTTTCAGATAATTTTATACACTTAGCAAATATATTTTCACTTCTCACATATTCCATACGTTGGGCTAAATGTTGGGGAAAATGACTAATAAAACATAGTTCTTGTCCTTGAGAAACTTGAGGTACAATGAAGCCTGAGTACTGACAACTAGATACCTTACAGTATGATATGGTAAATGTTATGTTAGTGATGTGGAGAAGGGACAGGGACAATTTTCCAGGAAATATAAGGAAGAGTTTTACTGTGGAGGCTGCATTTGAAGGATGAGATAAGCAAGGCAAAGGGAATTCTCGGTACAAGGGAGCATTGTGTGCACAAAAATGAAGGTTTAAATTGGCCATGTGTACTTAGTCATTCTTTGTTAATTTACTCTTTCAATTTATATTTATTTTGCACCTAAGTACCAGGCACTGTGTTGAGTGCTGTGTATAACAAACATAGTGAACCTTGACAGACATGCTTCTATCATAAAATTCAGCTTAGTGTGGAAGAATAAACAAATAATTAAAATCATAATGGATATTACAAAACGGGAAGAATAGGGTGTTATAGGTGTGTGTATAACAATGTTAAATATAGGAGAAGCTTTTGGAATCTCAAGGAGTGGTGTAAAATGGGACTGAATGGGTTGGAGTCTTATTTTGAAGAACGTTATATATTGAGCATTGGAGTATACATATTATCTTATTAAAAATTAACTGTAGAAATTCCACAGCATGATCACACTTTGTGTTTTATGACTATCATTCTGAAAGTTCTCTTATGGGTGGGATATAGTAGGGATAGATGGCCCGTTGACAGGTTTTTAGAACGTTTAGTCAACAGAGTTTTACTTAGAATTAGCATTTAGGCTGGAAAGAGAAGACTAGGGTATGTCAATCTCTGTCTGAATTTTTAAATCATTTCTTCAATTCCATTTGATACTATTTTCAGGAGACCTCTATTGGATGTTTTCTGCCTATCTTGCGATGCATAATAAAGCAAATTAGTAGTCTTATTCCACATCCTTCACCATACCCAACTTCTCCATAACAACTAATGTCTTTCAACTTATTTCACAAAATAAGACATATCAGAGTGTTCTCAACTAGCACCTTTGTGTTTTGCTAGTCTTTTGCCAAGCCCTGATTTATATTAAAACTTTAAACCATTTTTTTGTTGATAAAAATCCTGGATTTTTTCATTTGTTTACCTAGGTCTTTAATCTTAGCCTCTCACTGGTACAGGTTTGTTTTAGAGCTCTGCTGTGTCTCAGACAATAATGCTTAAGGTCTGGGATTGGCAAACTTTGCGTATAGAGCCAGATAGTAAATATTTCTGGCTTTGAGGGCCAAATGATCTCTGTAGTTTCTGTTTAGCTTTGCCAATATTGGACAAAGGCTGCTATAGACAATATGTAAACAAATGAGTGTGGTAGCGCTCTAATAAAACTTTTTTAAGGACCCTGAAATTTGAATTTTTATAATTTTAGCATGTTAGGAAATACTATTCTTTGGATTAAAAAAAACCCCAATTTAAATTAGTTTCTTTGGGCTATCATAACAGATTACCACAAACTGGATGGCTTAAGATAACAGTTTTCACACAGTTCTGGAGATTAGAAATTTGAAATTAAGGTGTGGGAAGACTCTGAAGTCTATGGGGAAGAATCCTTCCTTGCTTCTTCCAGCTTCAGGAGGTTCTTGGTAATTCTTGGCAAACCTTGACTTAACTGGGGCATTTCAGTCCATTGTCAAATGGCTGCCTTTCCTGCATGTGTGTTTCTGTTTCCAAGTCTCTGTTTCCTTTCTCTTACAGACCAGTAGGCATAGGATTTGGGGTTCACTCTAATCCAATGACTTCACTTTGATTACATCTGCAACGGCCGTCTCTCAAAATAAGAGAGAAGTACCTGTCACATTCACAGGTACCACTGCTTATGATTTCAGCATATCTTCTTTGGGGTAACATTCAAACCATGTCTCTATTTAATATATAAAAACCATTCTTAGCTTGTGGGGCATGCAAAACAGGTGGTACAGTGGATTTGACCCTGTCTGTGTTTGCTAACCTCTGCTCTAGCCAGAGTTGGCTTTTCATTTATTCTCTGATTGAACATCTTATTCTTATTGGAAAATGAGGTGAAAATTACCATTCATTGAGCTCCTACTATCTTCTAGCCTTTTGCTGAGTGTTTTGACATCTTTTCTCTTGTTTGATCTTCAGACAGCACTGTAAGACAGATGTTACTCTTATCACCAGCAGCTTAGGAAATGGACCAACAACATTGTTAAATTACTTGTTCAAGGTCACAGTGCAAGGTAGCCAATAATCTGGGATTTGAATCTGTGCCTGAAAGTGAGTGACACTAATATTTTTCTCTTCCTGCTGTATCAGTATAGTTCATTTGCACGCAGTGACTTCACACTGCTCCTTGGAACCTCTATCTTCTTTAGCTCTTCACTAGAATGATTGCACATTCACAGTGTTTCAGATCTATCTATCACATTGGCTTTGGTCGTGCATAACCGAAAACAATTCAGTTAGCTTAAGACAAAAATTGGGATTAAGGGAAGGACATCGAGATTGCTTACAGAATCCAGAGAAATGCCAAACAATTAAGTCTCAGGAAAGACGAACCAGGGCATCTACAGAGAACTCAGCAGTGAGCCCTTTTTTTTTAAAAGATTTTATTTTTATTTATTTGTTAGAGAGAGAGCGAGCACAGGCAGACAAAGTGGGAGGCAGAGGGAGAAGCAGGCTCCCTGCCAAGCAAGGAGCCCGATGTGGGACTCGATCCCAGGATGCTGGGATCATGACCTGAGCCGAAGGCAGCTGCTCAACCAACTGAGCCACTCAGGCGTGATTCAGCTCCAAAGTCCCACCTCTCCTATTTCCCCTTTGCCATTACCCTGAACTTACAAATCCTTTTGGGGTGACTCTAATTGGCCTAGTTTGGGTATAATGTATCTGATTCTGGATCAAATGGCCATAGCAAGGTGGGGGATTTTGTCAGTTCTGTCAGTGACATTTTTGTATCATACACGGGGCTCCTTTGTGGTATAGAGGGTCGCATAGAATAATATGCAACAGGCAGAGATCACAAGTAGGCAGAGAGGCAGGCAGGCAGAGAGGAGGAAGCAGGCTCCCTGCTGAGCAGAGAGCCTGATGTGGGGCTCGATCCCAGGATCCTGAGATCATGACCTGAGCCGAAGGCAGAGGCTTAACCCACTGAGCCACCCAGGCGCCCCAGCCATTGACTTTTAAACAAAAGAGTGATCTGATGATTTACCTTTTCAAACAGTTACTCTAGCTTATTTGGGAAGAAGTAATTGTAGGGGAGATAGGCAACAGTATTGGAAGCATTGGGGCCAGTTCTCAGGCTATAATAGTAGATTTAAAGAGCTCCAGAAAGTTTAAATGTCATGTAAAATTGATTTGATTAAACTTTACAGTTTATTTTAGTACAGATAAATTTTGGCTATCCTCTAAAATTTCTACTAATTTGTTTTAGTCTTTTACCAAAGTAAAATTTATAGTAAGCATATAACATATACTTCCTCTCTCAGGGCTGTTCTCACCCGCCCTCTTTTATTGGTTGTTTTCAGCAACGCTGTGAGAAACAGTATGTATTTGAGATCTGCTGTGAGGCATGTTCCAGGAGTTTTTTACTTGTGCTAGTGAAAATATACTAATTATCTCTTTAGATAACATAACTTTCCTTGAATTGCATCCTGAAATACTTTCTTGAGTGGAAGACAAAGGAGTGAATTATAGCTAGCCTGACATTAATTACCCATAATCTTGGGAATACCCAAGAGAGTGTTAACTCAGCCAGCTTAGGAGTCATCATACAAAAAAGGTTGAGATCCCTGTTGCAGATGAAAGGTAACCATTTTATTTTGTTTATATTAATCTTTTTATTTTATTTCAGTTAGAAATAATAATTTAAATTATAAGATTTATATGAAACTGACTTATTAGTTTTAAAGTGCTGTGCAAATACAGAAAATTTTAATTCACAGGATTAATATAAATATTGATTGATTGCTTTGAAAAGGAAGTATAATTCATATTTTTAGCACTAGGTTTTGAAAAGTAATTTTTGTGGCTATCCCTTTGGAGTCTGGACTCTGTATATTTTTACATTTATGGCAGCATCAGAATTTTTATCTTAATTTTATTTCACTTTTATCAAATATTTTAAAATATTTTACTTAACAGTTATTGGTAGTTATTTATCCTTTCATTAAAAATGAAAATTTAAATGACCATAACCAAAAGTTATATTAACTTTCTATCAAAACTTTAGTATACTGTATTCTTCAGCTTTTTTTTTTTTTACGAAGGAAATTTAGTCCTTTGCTAGTAAGAGTGTATAGATTTAGAAGTACTATGGTCTTTATTTTTTCTTCTTCTTTTTTTTTGTATAGCACACACATACACACACATGTATATATATGTGTGTATATATGTATATATATACACACACACACACACACACAGAAACACTTGTGGGAGGAAGGGCCTCATTGATCCATACAATTATGAATCTGATGTTTTTAAAAAGACATGGTTTCCATTTTTGGTATTAAAAATTGCTTATAAAATAAAGTTCCTAGGAAGTTTAGCCTGTGCATATTTGGAAGTACTAGAAAGGAAGCACTACACTTAAAGAAAACTGGTTTTAATTACTAAATAGGCATATATACTGTATGTGTTTATAAAATTTATGTTTACATTCTGATTTCTTATGAGAGTAATTTATGGTGGAAATAAAAGTCAACAGGAGAGGCAAACTAGTACAGGAAATGGTGAGAAATTGTGGAATTAGGGGGAATGATTAAGAATTGGGATCTATTACATGCTTATTAAGAACACACATACAAGTGGTATGTATAAAAAAGTGGTAGGTAAAAAAAGCTAAGTTCGTTTACGATATATTTATTAACAGCCTGAGCCTGGTAGAAAGTAACATTGAACAATTTTGGATATTTTCCAACTCCTGTTTACTTTGTTAAAGCCATAACAAGGTAATCTGGTTCCTTTCGACTTAAATAAGACAAAGAATTCAATATCAAGACACTGTTTATAGGTTGTTAAATATTTTAGTTTGGTGTCTGAGGATAATGTTTAGCATTGTGTTCAATTAGCGTGAACTAACTAGTAGAAGTGCCAGATTCTTAAATGTCTTAGTTCAATTAATACAAAATTCTAAGGGCTCCATTCATTCCAAGTTACTTGCTCCAGGGGTGCCAGCCACATAGTCTCCATAAGCAGACTTTTCTGGGGACTAATCAAGACTCATGGCCTCCAGGTTTTGGGGCGCTAGCACTTCAGTAACTGAAACGTCACTTTTCCTTTTTATGAGCTTCTCTGTTTTTATCCCGTTCTTTCTCCCATTTTAAGTTAGGCATGGAGTCAAACATGAGTGCTACACTAATACAGTTAGAAATGAGTATCATTTGGTAAGACATACTAGAAAGTTATAATAACAAATAAATAAACCCAAGTGAAACTTTATGCCAGTTTATGATATTGGTCTTCAGTAAGTGAAATTTTCAGACAAAGATGGTAGTAATGTTTTTTCCTATTGATGTTAGGGTGAGGTGGTGGTAAAATGGTGAGGCAGGCACCTTTTTTGTTTGGTACTCTCCCACCTTCTTTTTCAGCATCTCTGTTCCTATTTCTGTTTTTCTTCAGGTATCTATCCTTGCCAGCTAATTTCTTATGTTTCCTGTGTCCAGAGATATTTGCAACTTAATATAAATCTTTGTTAGAAAGATCCTGAATGTGATCTTTCTGTGAGAGGAAATGAAGATCTATTTTGGAGGTGAGAGGGACTTTCAACATCTCTTAAATCTTTGTAGGCAGATAAGTGTGCTGTTTGATCGTGCTGGATTGAGAGTCTCACTTTTGTTTTGTTCTGTCTGGTTCCAGTTCCTCTTTGAGTGGGTTACGTAGATAACAAAGATTGCTCTAGATATGGTTGTATAGTGTAGTAAAACTTGGCTTCTAACCTTTTATAATGACCTGTTAAGAATATTAGAGCTGGAAAACGAGACTGTAGCCTGTCTACACTTTGATGGCACCTTTTTTCTTAGTCTTAATTGTGTGTGTGTGCACGCGCATGTTAGCATGCATGATTGCATGTGTGGTATATGTGTGTTTACATACTTCCTCCAGACCTTCTGCTTTGCTGACTCTAGATCTTTGCTCCAGGTGTTTCAACTCTCTGAGTACTCTTTTTCTTGTAGGTTTTTAAATTTTTTAAAAGATTTTATTTATTTTACAGACAGAGATCATAAGTAGGCAGAGAGCCAGGCTGAGAGAGAAGAGGAAGCAGGCTGCCTGTTGAGCAGAGAGCCTGATGCGGGGCTCCATCCCAGGACCCTGGGATCATGACCTGAGCCGAAGGCAGAAACTTTAACCCACTGAGCCACCCAGGCGCCCCAAAAATATTTTATTTACTTATTTGAGAGAGAGCCAGAGAGAGAATACAAGTGAAGGAGAGGGGCAGAGGCAGAAGCAGCTCCCCGCTGAGCAAGGAGCCTGATGCAGGGCTTGATCCCAGGACTCTGTGATCATTTCCTTAGCCAAAGGCAGACATCCAACTGACTGAGCCACCCAGGCGCCCCCCCACCCCATAGGTTTTTGTTACTCTAAGTAAGACAGCTTTTAGAAGAACAAGTTTTCCATGATTTTTTTTTTGCTACTGAGAGAAAGTGAAGAAAGTGTTTTTGATTACTGAGTTACTATCACATGGTACAATTAAGTAGGCAATCAGTAACCACTTATTGAAGAAATGAAGAATTTTACTTTGGAAATTTCTTTAGATGTTTCAGGAGATTTGATAAACTTTCTTCTGTTAACCCTGAGAAAATGTTATTAGGAAATAATAAGAACTGCTATCTGTTGCTGGTGGAGTGCAAATTAGTACAACTACTTTGGAAAACAGTTTTGTACTCTTAAGTCACCTTGGACATACACACATTCTACAACTCATTGGTTCATTCTTAAGTATGGACTAGAGAATTTTTTACCTGTGTGTACCACGAGAAACCAAAAATATTCAGAGCAGCATGCTCATAATTATAAAAACTCAGTTCAAACGTCAGTTCTGAGTAACTCCAATGAATTATTTCTTTCAAAAACTCATGCTGTTTCCTATTTGGAAATTAAGCTGCTTTAAGTTTGTTTTTCTTAGTATTATAGTTTAACATTGTTAATACCTGAGGCTTTTTTACATTTTACTTTCTGGTTTTGTAATTTATAACTTATACTTTCCTTAAAAATAACCTTATTAGTGGTATGGCCATAGTTGAAAGGAACAACGAAGTTTGTACTATCAGCAGAGTTTAGTTTTACATGCTCTTTACTCATTGTCATAAATAATATAAAACTGTTTACATTCTTTCTTTGGAAAAACTGAGCCCCAACTTAATAAAATATAAATATTTTGGAAACTAGTTCATAACTCTCCAGACATCTAGGACCCCAAATATTTAAGAAGTGATGAATGTGGAGTTCCACTCCAAGATAAAGATTTTTATCTTAACAAATTCTGAGGCAAGTTCTTCACTGGGCTAGATTTATTTGGATACAAGTAGCTGGATACCAACCTACACGAGAATTAAGATGTAAGAATATTTGTTTTTTAAAGTAAGTTACAAGGAGTCTGAAGAGTAGCAGTTCTAGGATTCTGTGATATAATCAAGAACTCAGTCTATTTAGATCTTTCTACTTTGCTCTCTTTGGTTCATTGGCTTTTTGCTTTTGTGCTTGTCAATGAATTCCACAATGATGATGATAGTGATGGTGATGTACAATTAGTATTTCTATTTTTGGGGCCAAGGACTTGGGTAACAGGTTGCAAATTGGGACACAACTCTTTGAAAGTTGTTAAAAAGATATTTTAAAATATCTTTTAGAGATATTTTAAAATAAAATATCTCTTGATATTTTATTTTATTATTTTTTAAAGATTTTATTTATTTATTTGACAGAGAGATCACAAGTAGTCAGAGAGGCAGAGAGAGAGGGAGGAAGCAGGCTCCCCGCTGAGCGAGAGCCAGATGTGGGGCTCCATCCCAGGACCCTGGGCTCATGACCCAAGCCGAAGGCAGAGGCTTTAACCCACTGATCCATCTAGGCGCCCTAGTTCTCTTGATATTTTAGAAGTCACCTGACTGAAATCCTGACATTATGGAAAAGGAAGGCCTTCTATATTCACATTTCCTTTTTCTGGTTTCCATAGTGTAGTGGTTATCACGTTCGCCTCACACATTTCCTTTTTCTGTTTGTGCTCCTTCTTTATTATTCTTTTCATGGCCTATAGAATTGGACTGTGCATCTGGGTATTACAATCATTGTTAATGATTCTGATTATTCTAGTATGGAATGAATAGCTGTGAGATGTTTTAAATGAATTATATTCAGGTTGTCTTCTAACTTCACCCATTTTTTATTTTTTTATTTTTATTTTTTTACAAGATTTTATTTATTTATTTTACAGATGGAGATCACAAGTAGGCAGAGAAGCAGGCAGAGAGAGGAAGAAGCAGGCCCCCTGCTGAGCAGAGAGCCCGATGCGGGGCTCAATCCCAGGACCCTGAGATCATGACCTGAGCCGAAGGCAGAGGCTTTAACCCACTGAGCCACTAGGCGCCCCATCCATTTTTTTGTATTTATTTAATTTGGTTGTATAAAAGGTTCTATTTCTAATTTATATGTTTTGTTAGAGTTTTTATTTTATTTTTAAACTTTGGTATTTGACTCTCCATCTTCCATTTTCTTTTGTCTATTTAGATTGTACATATGTACTTTTTAAAATTAGACTTACTGGGACTCCTGGGTGGCTCTCAGTTAAGCATCTACTCAGGTCATGATCCCAGGCTCATGGGAATTTTTGCTCAGCAGGGAGCCTGCTTCTCCCTTGGCTTGCTGCTCCCCCTGCTTATGCTCTCTATCTCTCTTCCTCTCTGACAAATGAATAAATAGAATCTTAAAAAAAATAAAAAAATAAAATTAGACTTAATTTTCAGATTAATTTTAGGTTTATAGAAAAATTGAATAGGAAGTATAGATAGTTCCCATAATCTCCCCTTTTCCTTTTCCCTATTATTAACATTTTACAGGAAGTATAGCACAATTGTTAAAATTGATGAACCTATAGTGATACATAATTATTAACTAAAACATTAAAGCCTATAGTTCATATTAGGATATATACTTTGTGTTGTACAATCCCTTGGATTTTGATGAATGCATAATGTGATGTATCCACCGGTACAGTATCATATAGAATAGTTTCACTGCCCTAGAAACCTCTGTGTTCTGCCTGTTCTCCAATCCGTGGCAACCACTGGTCTTTTCATTGTCTTTATAGTTTTGCCTTTTCTAAAATGGAAAAATTGTTGTTTATTGATTTTAGTCATTATGAAAATGTGATCTGAAAAAGAAAAAGAGAAAAATTTATTTCTTATTTTCCAAACTGGTTGCCTTTTATTTCTTTTCCTTGCAGTACTACACTGGCTAGGACTTCCACTACAGTACTGAATAGAAATCAAGCTGACATCTTGCCTTGTTCCTCATCTTAGGAGAAATAAATTCAGTCTTTTCACCCTTAAATATATTAGCTATAGTTTTTTTTTTTTTATTCCCTTTTTCCATTTGAAAAAGTTCCCTTTTATTCTTAGTTTTTATGAAAGTTTTATTATCAGGAATAGATGTTATGTCCAGTGTCTTTCCCATATCTATAGAGATGATCATGTGCTTATCTTTTTCAGTTTATGGTGAATTACATTGCTTGATGTTTGAATGTTAAATCTTGCATCCTGGAATAAACCCCACTTAGCATGCTATTTCTTTTGTATATTGTTGGATTCAATGTATTCAGATTTTGTTAAGCTTGGGGCATATTGGCCTCTACTTTCATGGGGCATATTGGCCTCTACTTTTCTTGTAATCTCTTCATCTGGTTTTGCTGTCAGGATAACTGCTCTTTTTGAGTTAAGAAGCATTCCATTCCCTCTTTTTCAGATTTCTAGAAGGGTATGTATAGAATTCAAATTAGCTCTTTCTTAAATGTTGGTATGAATTTACCAGTGAAGCCATATGGACCAGGAATTTCCTTTGTGGGAAGATACTTAACTGTTCTTTCAGTTTCTTGTAGAAACATTGGGCTGTTTAGGCTATATTTTTGTGTGAGCTTTGGTAGTTTGTGTCTTCCAAGCAATTTTTCATTTCATTTATGTTGTTTAATTAATTGGCATAAAATTATTTATGTATATTCCCTGATTATCCTTTTAATTTCTGAAAAAACTTATAATATTACCCTATTGATAATAGTAGTTTGTGCCTCCTCTTTTTTTTCCCTCCAAATTATAGTCTATGTTGGGAAGTGTTTTGTATGGGTCTGAAAAGAATTCTTGTTCTGCTTTTGTTTAGTGCAGAGCTCTATAAAAATCAGTTAATTGATAGTATTTTTCCAGGGTAATATCTTTACTGATTTTTCTCTCTGCTTTTCTGTCCACTACTATGGAGGGATATATTCTGACTGTAGTTGTGAATTTGTCTTATTTGTCCATGTAGTTGTATATGTTTGACTCATGTATTTTGAATCTCTGCTTTTATTTTATTTTATTTTTTTAAGATTTTATTTATTTATTTGACAAGATCACAAGTAGGCAGAGAGGCAGGCACAGAGAGAGGGGGAGGCAGGCTCCCCACTGAGCAGAGAGCCTGATGCGGGGCTCGGTCCCAGGACTGGGATCATGACCTGAGCCAAAGGCAGAGGCTTTAACCCATTGAGCCACCCAGGTGCCCCTTGAATCTCTGCTTTTAGATTCGTAAACATTTGTTTTTTATGTCTTCTCGATTAATGGGCTCTTTTATTATTATGAAATGGCTTTCTTTGTCTCTGGTGTTATATGCCTATATCTAAAAAAATCACTGGCAAGGGGAATGGGGTTAACATTGTTCATTTAATTAAACCAAAGCTTTGTAGAAAAAGGTGGTTAACCTAAAGAAAATCAGCATTTGGGGCACCTGGGTGGCTCAGTTGGCTGGGCATCTGACTCTTAGCCTAGTTCAGGTCTTGATCTCAGCTTGAGTCTTGATGTTAGTTAGGGTTGTGAGTTCAAGCCCTGCTTTGGGCGTCAGGCTAGGTAGGAGCCTACTTGAAAGAAGAAGAGATGCCTGGGTGGCTCGGTGGGTTAAGCTTCTGACTCTGGATTTTGGCTCAGGTCTTGATCTCAGGGTCGTGAGTTCAAGCGCGCCGCTCAGCTCCACTTGGGCTTTGTTTTTGGCAATGCTTCTGGCTCCTGTGGGGCCCTGTGTCGGGTTCTGCATTGGGCTCTGCACTGGGTCTGGAGCCTGTTTAAGATTATCTTTCCTGGGGCACCTGGGTGGCTCAGTGGGTTAAGCCTCTGCCTTTGGCTTAGGTCATGATCTCAGGGTCCTGGGATCAAGCCCCGAATTGGGCTCTCTGCTTGCGGGGAGCCTGCTTCCTCCTCTCTCTGCCTGCTTCTCTGCCTACTTGTGATCTCTGTCTATCAAGTAAATTAAAAAAAAAAATTAAATTAAAAAAAAAAAAAGATTCTCTTTCCCTTGCCCTCTGCCCCTTTCCCCTATGCTCTCTCTTTCTCCCCCTCCTTTTCCTGCCTCTCTCTCTTAAAAAAAAAAAAAAAAGGAAAACCAACATTTGTTAGAAGAGAGTTAAAGAAGTGAAGAAAAGGGGGAGGATATTGTACAGTTCTCTAATAATTATTTATTACATATACTAAACTTGACTGTTTAAAATTATTTTATGTGCTAATTAAATAAAAGGTGAAATTTAGATATAATTTGAAATAAAACAGACTGTATTATCACCGTTTCATGGTTAAGAAGACTCAGTTGAGGGATGTCTGGGTGGCTCAGTTGGTTGTCTGCCTTCAGCTCTGGGATCGAGACCCATATCGGGCTCCTTGCTGATTAGAGAGCCAGTTGCTCCCTCTGCTTGCACTCTCTCTCTCTTTGACAAATAAATAAATCAGATCTTTAAAAAAAAAAAAAGACAACTCAGTTGAATGAATGACTCAACTCTATTATGAAATAGAAGTCTAACTCTAAACTTAATTGTTTGTGTTTTTATTTGTTTTTTGTTATCCTTTGTTAGTTTGTTTTGACTCTGAGTCTAAGAAGATAACACTGTGGGGGGAAAATCCCATGCTTTTTGTAAGTTTTATTATGTTCAGAGAGGAAAAGCAGACCGTAACATACTACATTATTTTGTCATGCCACACTGGATAGAACATGACAGAACATATATTTACAAAAATACACTCTTCTTTTTTTTTTTTTTAAAGATTTTATTTGTTTATTTGACAGAGAGAGAGATATATATATATCACAAGTAAGCAGAGAGGCAGGCAGAGAGAGAGGCGGAAGTAGGCTTCCTGCTGAGCAGAGCCCAATGTGGGGCCCGATCCCAGGACCCTGAGATCATGACCTGGGCCAAAGGCAGAGGCTTAACCCACTGAGCCACCCAGGTGCCCCACACTCTTCTTTACAGCCTGATGACTGCTATCAATTTGGAAACAAACCATCTGCTTATTGTTTAAATTCCTGGATAACTTACGAACCCACATCTATAAACAGAAATTAACATTCTTCATAACCTTAAAACCACTGCTAATGTCCATTGTCTCCATATGTAATGCATATTTCCTGTGTACTGAGTGGAAACAGATTATGACATTTATGATGTCTGAAATGATCAAGTTCATTTCATTAACATGATAGGCTAATGAGTTGTACTTTTGACATGTAAAATTGTTATAATACAGTTTAGGACATATTTGTTTACACTGTGGCAAAGCATAGCCCCCAAACTAACAATAAGTAAGCTCTTTCTCGATGTATTCCAAACAACTGCTTATTCATTAGCTATTGATTTTTGCATTTATCCGCCATTTGTTGAGTGTTCCTCAGGTGCTTGGTACTAGAGGTTTAATGATAGGTGAAATACAACCTACAGTCTAGTGACAATTTTAGATGAATAGGTAATTAATACAAGAAGTATGCAATAATGATTATTTTAAGTATAATACTGTAATAACTATTACTTATATAAAGTATACATTGGTGAAAAAACAGAATCAGAGATTACTCGTTTCTGACTGGGCAAATGGTGGGTAGAAACACAGGTACATGAACGCTCACCAAGTGAAGATGAGATTGGTGATGTTCGTTTGCTGATTGCTCCTTTTTTACATGGAGTACTAAGTATATCATTATTGGTGGCATATCTAGTTTTGTATGAAATGCAGAGTTTTCATACCAGTTTACTCTTCTTGGTCTAAGGAGTCTTCCTGTGTGTGTGACATGCAGACTCTATTAGTCTTATTTGTCCTAGATTATTCATGTCTTGAATTTACTGTTGGCTATAGTATTATTGCCACTGTATTTCTGCTTTGGTCAACCTCTACTCTGTCCTCAGTTTATATGAATTTAAGATGAAATCTATAATGAAAGCATATAAATATACTTTCAAAAAATAATTTCCATCAAGGTGGTATCCAGGTTTTTTCCTAATAGTTGGTCAGAATTAAGTTGCCAATTATTTGAGGACAGCATTGGGGAGGGAGGCAGGTGTACATTTAAAAAAAAAAACAAACAGCTTTATATTTAGTGGACTTCACCTATTTTAAGTACAAAGTTTGATGAGTTTTGACAGATGTTTATAGTCATGTGACTAAAACCATAATTAAGATAGAGAATAGTTCTCTCTTCCCTAAAATCTCCCTTGCATTCAGTTCCCTTCCCTCCAGGTCCTAGCCCCAAGCAATCACTAATCTGCTCTTTGTCACTGTAATTTTGGCTTTTCTATAATTCATATAAATGGACATATGTTTTCATTTCTCTTGGGAGGATACTGGGGGATAGAATTGCTCGGTCTTATGGTAAGTGTATGTTTAACTTTATAGGACTCTGCCCAGCTGTTTCTTAAAGTGACTGTACCATTTTGTATTTCTACCAGTAACGTGTGAGAGTTCCAGTAGCTCCATATTCCCACTATAACTTGGCATTGTCATTCTTCTTACTTTTAGCCATCGGTGCATGTGTAGTGGTACCTTATTGTGGCTTTAGTTTGCATTTCCTTAAAGATGATGTTGAATATTTTTTACTGGTTTTTTGTCCTTTCACAAATATATCTCTGTGTGTATGTGTGCAATATTATGTATATGTATATATATTTTTCTTTTTGATGAAGTATCTTTTGATCATTTTAACATATTTTTGGTTGCGTCTTATTTTTGAGTTGTAAGAGTTATTTATATATTCTGAATGCCAGTACTTTGTTAGGTATATATATGTACAAATTTTCTGTGAGTCTGTGGTTGCCTTTTCATTTTCTCAATTGAATCTTTCAAAGGTTTTTAATTTTGATGAAGCACATTTTACCAGTGTATCATTATGCGATGCTGCTTAACAAACCATCCAGAATTTAGTGAGTAAAAATGACAATAGTATTTACTTTGCATGAATCTTCAGTTTGGGAAGGGCTTACCCAGAATAGACCCATTGCTGCTCTACTTGACGTTGCTGGGGCAGATAAGGGCTGGAGTCATCAGAAGATTCACTCACATGAATGACACTTGGGCTTGGAGTACTTGAAGAGCTGTATATTGGAATAATTAGGGCATCTCTCCCTATTTCTTTATAGTTTTTCTGGCATGGTGGCTTCAAGGTAGTTGGACTTCCTGCATGCTGGCTCAGGGCCTCAGAGGCACATATACAAAGTGAGAATACCATACAGAAGCCATTTTGTGATTTATGATTTAAACTTAAAGTCAGCATCACTTCTCCCTCATTAAGGAACAGTTACAAAGGTATTTTCAAAGGTCACAGGTCCAAGGGGAGGGAGCAAATGAAATACGTAGGAGAGTTGATGTCACGTTTTAAGATGCACATGTGGTGTAGGATATTTGTTGGTGTGACTGTCTTTGGACAGTACAATCTGCCATAATGAATTTTTTCTTTAATGTTTTGTTCTTTTTTTCCTTATATAACTTCTTTTGGCCCAAATCAAGTGTTTTCAGTTGATTTCCAGTGTTTTCTTCTAGGACTTTTATGGTTTGAGCACCAAAATTTAAGTCTGTTTCCATGTGGAATTAGTTTTTGTGTAGGGAGCATGGCATGGGTCAAGGCTCATAGACTGCTGTTTAGAAAGTCAGTTGTTCCATTTTTCTTTGGGAAAGTCAGTTGTTCCATCTCCATTGGTTGAAAAGACCACTTTTCCCCCAGGTCTTCTTACTTGTTTTTTGTTTGCCACCTCTTTTTTGCTTCTTATTCCTCTTTCCTTGGATTTTATATATATATATATATATATAATTTTTAAAAAGATTTTATTTATTTATTTGACAGACAGAGATCACAAGTAGGCAGAGAGGCAGGCAGAGAGAGGGGGGAATCAGGCCCCCTGCTGAGCAGAGAGCCCGATACGGGGCTCGATCCCAGGACCCTGAGACCATGAGCTGAGCCAAAGGCAGAGGCTTAACCCACTGAACCACCCAGGTGCCCCTAGATTATATATTTAATGTGCCATTTAAATGTATCTGTTGGTTTTTTCGATAGCTTGCATTGTATTAGTTTTTAGTGGTTCCATTAGTGATTATAAAGTACATGCTTAATCTTTCACCTCCTACTTAGATCAATATTTTACCACTTCTGGTAAAATGAAGGCTTACAACCACATAGACTTCTTTACTTTCCCCCTCTTATGTGATAATGCTCACATATATTAATCGACACATACTGGAAACTCCATCAGACAATATTATAATTTCTTCAATGGTCATGCATATTTTAAAGATCTTAAAAGAAGAAATACAAGCTTTTACATTTACTCAAATGTCACCATTTCTGTTCCTTCTCTACATTCATAAAGTTTAGTGTTTCCTCTAGGATTATTTCTCTTCAACCTATAGAAATGTATTTAGTGTTTCCTTCAGAACAGTTCTGCTGGCAACAGATTCTCTTACTGTCTTTCGTATAAGACTGTCTTTATTTTTGTTTCATTCCAAAAGGATATTTTTGCTGGATATAGAATTCTGAAATGATAGGGGTTTTTTGGGTTGCAGAACTTTAAAGATGTTCTCTCATTTTCCTGGCTTCTGACAGCAAACCCATAATTATTCTAATAGTTGTTCTTCTATATATAATAAGTATGGGTACTTTTCTAGGAGGCCACTTTCAAGATTTAAAAAAAATATGGATTTCAGAATTTTGTTTATAATATGTCTAGGTATGGTTTTATTTGAATTTATTTATCTGGGGATTCATTGACTGATTTTCTTGAATCTGGAAATGTATGCCTTTTACCAAATTTAGGAAGTTTAGAGATATCATGTCTTCAAATATTTTCTCAATATTAATGTGTTTCCTCTCTTCCTGGATCTCTGGTAAAACATATGCCAGATCTTTTGCTATTCTCCAACAAGTGTCTGGGGGTCTATTAATTTTTTTTCAATTTTTTTTTTCTCTCTGTTATGTAGAATGGATAAGTTTTGTAGATTCATTTTTTAGTTCACTGAGTCTTTCCTCTTTCTTCTCCACACTGTTGGAGAGCCTTCACTCACTGAGTTTTTAAGTTGAAAATTTTTAATTTTACATATGATATTTTTAAGTTTCAGAATTTCCTTTTTTGTCTTTTTTTTGGGTCTTTAAAAAATTTATTATTTTTATTAACATAATAATGTATTATTTGCCCCAGGGGTACAGGTCTGTCAATTGTTAAGTGTGTAACTTCACATCACTCACCATATCACATACCCTCCCCAATGTCCATAACCCAGCCACCCTCACCAAACCTCCCCTCCCCCCCAGCAACCATCAGTTTGTTTTGTGAGATTAAGAGTCTCTTATGGTTTGTCTCCCTCCTGATCCCATCTTGTTTCATTTTATTCTTTTCCTACCCACCAAACCCCCGACTCTGCCTCTCACCTTGCTCATATCAGGGAGACCATATGATAATTGTCTTCCTCTGATTGACTTATTTCGTTCAGCATAATATCCTCTAGTTCCATCCATGTCGTTGCAAATGGCAAGATTTCATTTCTTTTGATGGCTGCATAGTACTCCATTGTATATATACACCACATGTTCTTTATCCATTCACCTCTTGATGGACATCTAGGTTCTTTCCATAGTTTGGCTATTCTGGACATGGCTGCTATAAACATTGGGGTGCACGTGCCCCTGTGGGTCACTGTATTTGTATCTTTAGAGTAAATACCCAGTAGTGCGATTGCTGGGTCATAGGGTAGCTCTATTTTCAACTTTTTTGAGGGACCTCCATGCTGTTTTCCAGAGAGGCTGCACCAGCTTGCATTCCCAACAACAGTGTAGGAGGGTTCCCCTTTCTCCACACCCTCACCAGTATCTGTCATTTCCTGACTTGTTCATTTTAGCCATTCTGACTGGTGTGAGGTGGTATCTTGTTATGGTTTTGATTTGTATTTCCCTGATGCCCAGTGATGTGGAGCACTTTTTCATGTGTCTGTGGGCCATCTGGATGTCTTCTTTGCAGAAATGTCTGTTCATGTCCTCTGCCCATTTCTTGATTGGATTATTTGTTCTTTGGGTGTTGAGTTTGCTAAGCTCTTTATAGATTTTGGATACTAGCCCTTTTACTGATATGTCATTTGCAAATATCTTCTCCATTCTGTCAGTTGTCTTTTGGTTTTGTTGACTATTTCCTTTGCTGTGCAAAAGGTTTTAATTTTGATTAATTTTTGCCCTTGCTTCCCTTGCCTTGGGTGATGTTTCTAGGAAGAAGTTCCAAGGTTGAAGAGGTTGCTGCCTGTGTTCTCCTCAGGGATTTTGATGGGTTTCTGTCTCACGTTGAGGTCTTTCATCCATTTTGAGTCTATTTTTGTGTGTTGTGTAAGGAAATGGTCCAGTTTCATTCTTGTGCATGTGGTTATCCAATTTTCCCAACACCATTTGTTGAAGAGGCTGTCTTTTTTCCATTGGGTAGTCTTTCCTGCTTTGTCAAAGATTAGTTGACCATAGACTTGAGGGTCTATTTCTGGAACCTCTCTTCTGTTCCATTGATCTATGTGTCTTTTTATGCCAGTACCATGCTGTCTTAATGATGACAGCTTTGTAATAGAGCTTGAAGTCTGGAATTGTGATTCCACCAACTTTGACTTTCTTTTTCAACATTACTCTGATTATTTGGGGTCTTTCTGGTTCCATATAAATTTTAAGATTATTTGTCCCATTTCTTTGAAGAAAATTAATGGTGTTTTGATAGGGATTGCATTAAATGTGTAGATTGCTTTAGGTAGAATAGACATTTTCACAATATTTGTTCTTCCAATCCAGGAGCATGGAACGTTTTTCCATTTCTTTATGTCTTCCTCAATTTCTTTCATGAGTACTTTATAGTTTTCTGAGAACAGGTTCTTTTCCTCTTTGGTTAGATTTATTGCTAGGTATCTTAAGGTTTTAGGTGCAATTGTAAATGGGATCGACTCCTTAATTTCTTTTCTGTCTTGTTGCTATATAGAAATGCAACTGATTTCTGTGCATTGATTTTATATCCTGACGCCTTACTGAATTCCTCTATGAGTTCTAGCAGTTTTGGATTGGAGTCTTTTGGGCTTTCCACATAAAGTATCATATCATCTGTAAAGAGTGAGAGTTTGACTTTGTCTTGATGATGACAGCTTTGTAATAGAGCTTGAAGTCTGGAATTGTGATGCCACCAACTTTGGCTTTCTTTTTCAATATTTCTTTGGCTACTCGAGGTCTTTTCTGGTTCCATATAAATTTTAGGATTATTTGTTCCATTTCTTTGAAAAAATTGGATGGGATTTTGATAGGCATTGCTTTAAATGTGTAGATAGCTTTAGGTAGCATAGACATTTTCACAATATTTATTCTTCCAATCCATGAGCATGGAACATTTTTCCATTTCTTTGTGTCTTCCTCAATTTCTTTCTTGAGTACTTTATAGTTCTCTGAGTATAGATTCTTTGCCTCTTTGGTTAGATTTATTCCTAGGTATATTATAGTTTTGGGTGTAATTGTAAATGGGATTGACTCCGTAATTTCTCTTTCTTCTGTCTTGTTGTTGGTGTAAAGAAATGCAACTGATTTCTGTGCATTGGTTTTATATCCTGACACTTTACTGAATTCCTGTACAAACTCTAGCAGTTTTGGAGTGGAGCCTTTTGGGTTTCCACATATAGTATCATATCATCTGCAAAGAATGATAGTTTGACTTCTTCTTTGCCGATTTGGATGCCTTTAATTTCTTTTTGTTGTCTGATTGCTGAGGCTAGGACTTCTAGTACTATGTTGAATAGCAGTGGTGATAACGGACATCCCTGCCGTGTTCCTGACGTTAGCGGAAAAGCTCTCAGTTTTTCTCCATTGGGAATGATATTTGTGGTGGGTTTTTCATAGATGGCTTTGATGATATTGAGGTATGTACCCTCTATTTGAACACTTTGAAGAGTTTTGATCAAGAAAGGATGCTGTAATTTTTCAAATGCTTTTTCGGCATCTATGGAGAGTATCCTATGGTTCTTGTTCTTTCTTTTATTAATGTATTGTATCACATTGATTGATTTGTGGATGTTGAACCAACCTTGCATCCCTGGACTAAATCCCACTTGGTCATGGTGAATAATCCTTTTAATGTACTGTTGGATCCTATTGGCTATTATTTTGGTAAGAATTTTTGCATCTGTGTTCATCAAGGATATTGGTCTGTAATTCTCTTTTTTGATGGGGTCTTTGCTTGGTTTTGGGATCCATGTAATGCTGGCCTCATAAAATGAGTTTGGATGTTTTCCCTTTCATTTCTATTTTTTGGCACAGTTTTAGGCTAATAGGGATGAATTCTTATTAAAATGTTTGGTAGAATTCCCATGGGAAGCCATCTGGCTCTGGGCTCTTGTTTGTTGGGAGATTGTTGATGACTGCTTTAATATCCTTACTGGTTATGGGTTTGTTCAGGTTTTCTATTTCTCCCTGGTTCAGTTGTGGTAGTTAATATGTCTCTAGGAATGCATCCATTTCTTCCAGATTGTCAAATTTGCTGGCATATAGTTGCTTATAATATGTTCTGATAATTGCTTGTATTTCTTTGGTGTTGGTTGTGATCTCTCCTCTTTCATTCATGATTTTATTTATTTGCGTCCTTTCTCTTTTTGATGAGTCTGTCCAGGGGTTTATCAATCTTATTAATTCTTTCAAAGAAGCAGCTCCTAGTTTCGTTGATTTATTCTACTGTTCTTTTGGTTTCTATTTCATTGATTTCTGCTCTGATCTTTATTTCCCTTCTCCTGCTGGGTTTAGGCTTTCTTTGTTTTTCTTTCTCCAGCTACTTTAGGTGGAGGGTTAGGTTATGTACTTGAGACTTTTCTTATTTCTTGAGATAGGCTTGTATTGCTATATACTTTCCTGTCAGGACTGTCTTTGCTGTGTCCCACAGATTTTGAACAGTTGTGTTTTCATTATCATTTGTTTTCCTGAATTTTTTCAATTCTTCTTTAATTTCCTGGTTCACCCAGTCATTCTTTAGTAGAATGTTGTTTTTTTTTTTTTTCCATTCTGATACCCTGTGTCTTTTGATTGGGGCATTTATCCCATTTATATTCAGGGTAACTATTGAAAGATATGAATTTAGTGCCATTGTATTGCCTGTAAGGTGACTGTTACTATATATTGTCTTAGTTCCTTTCTGGTCTACTACTTTTAGGCTCTCTCTTTGCTTAGAGGACTCCTTTCAATATGTTCTGTAGGGCTGGCTTGGTGTTTGTAAATTCTTTTAATTTTTGTTTGTCTAGGAAGTTTTTTTTTTTTAAAGATTTTATTTATTTATTTGTCAGAGAGAGAGAGGGAGAGAGAGCGAACGAGCACAGGCAGACAGAGTGGCAGGCAGAGGCAGAGGGAGAAGCAGGCTCCCTGCTGAGCAAGGAGCCCAATGCGGGACTCGATCCCAGGACGCTGGGATCACGACCTGAGCCGAAGGCAGCTGCTTAACCAACTGAGCCACCCAGGTGTCCCATGTCCTGGAAGCTTTTGATCTCTCCTATTTTCATTGACAGCCTAGCTTGATATAGTATTCTTGGCTGCATATTTTTCTCATTTAGTGCTCTGAATATCATGCCAGTTCTTTCTGGCCTGCCAGGACTCTGTGGATAAGTCTGTTGCCAGTGTAATAATTCTACCATTGTATGTTACAGACTTCTTGTCCTGAGCTGCTTTCAGGATTTTCTCTTTGTCACTAAGATTTGTAAGTTTTACTATTAGATGATGTGGTGTGGACCGATTTTTATTGATTTTGAGGGGGGTTCTCTGTGCCTCCTGGATTTTTATGCTTGTTCCCTTTGCCATATTAGGGACAGTCTCTACTGTAATTCACTCCAATATACATTCTGCCCCTCTCTCTCTTTCTTTTTCTGGAATCCCAATTATTCTAATATTGTTTCATCTTCTGGTATCACTTATCTCTCGAATTCTGGTATCATTTATCTCTTATCACTTCTGGTATCACTTAGCTCTTGAATTCTCCCCTTGTGGCCCAGTAGTTGTTTTTCTCTCTTTTGCTTAGTTTCTTTATTCTCCGTCTTTTGGTTTTTTAGATCACTAATTCTCTCTTCTGCCTCATTTATTCTAGCAGTAAGAGCCTCCATTTTTTATTGCACCTCATCAATAGCTTTTTTGATTTCAGCTTGGTTAGATTTTAGTTCTTTTATTTCTCCAGAAAGGAATTTTATTCTCCAGACAAGGTTTTTCTAATATCTTCCATGCCTTTTTCAAGCCCAGGTAGGACCTTGAGAATCATCATTCTGAACTGTAGATCTGACATATAACTAATGTCCGTATTGATTACTTCTGTAGCCATTGGTACTGCCTCTTGTTTTTTTTTTTTTTTTTTTGTGGTGAGTTTTTCCACCTTGTCATTTTATCCAGATACAAATATATGAACGAGAGAATAAAATACTAAAAGGGTGGTAATGACCCCAGAAAAATGTACACAAAGCGGCTCGGAAGAGACCTCAAACCAGGGGGAGAAGTAAGGGGGTAAAAAGAAATTAAAAAATAAAAAAATATATATGTATATATATATAAATTAGACTGGTGAATAGAACAGAGCCACCCACTTGATTTTGGGTTTATTTTGGTCTCTTAGAAGAAACTACCTCCCAAAATTTTAAAGCTAAACTTATATATATACAAAAATAAGGGTAAACACGATGAGGAGATGGAATATGACTGTAAAGATGAAAATTAAAAAAAAATTCTAAAAAAGGAATCGATAAGATTAGTTGGTTGGAAAAAGAAAGAAAGAAAAAAAAAGAGGGGAGAATGTGTTCAGGGTGGAGACTAGAACAAAGCCCTGTGGTAGATTTAGGGTATATTTTGATCAATTAACGCAATTCTATCCAAAAATTAAAAAAAAAAAAAACTCTATATGTATACAAAAAATATGGTTGAATACAATGAAGGTTAAAATAAGAGTGTAATAATGTAGGTTTAAAAAAGTTTTTTTTTTAGAAAGTTATTGTTAAGATAACCTATTTAAATAAATGTTAAAAGAGGAAAGCAGAAAAGTTAAAAAAATTGGAATAAGAAAAAAATTAAAAAAATTTAATTTAACTTTGCAAGACTAAAGGATCATGGGGTTGAATTCAATGTGTTGAATTCCATTGAATTCCATGCATTGCTTTGCCCTAGCTCTGACGTTCCACCATTCTCCTTGATCGGTGAGCTTGGTCTTGGCTGGATGTTCTTGCTGATCTTCTGGACGAGGGGCCTTTTGTAGTGATTCTCAAGTGTCTTTGCCCGAGGCAGAATTGCACTGCCCCTGCTGGGTACCAGGCTATGAAATCTGCTTGGCTTCACTCTTGAGAGGTTTTGTTTCCTGAACACTTTCCGTAAAGCTTTGGAGGACAGGAATGAAAATGGCAGTCTCCCAATCTCCAGCCTGGAGGAGCCAAAAGCTTGGGTCTCCACTCCTCAGTGCATCGTCAGAGAAAAGTGGTCAATCACTCCCATCTCCCTGGTCTCTGACCATGCCCCAAGCTCACCTTGCCTGTAACTGAGCATTTCTGTCTTTGGTGCATGGCCCTCTTTGGGGCTTTAAACCCAGCAGGTTCCTGCCATGCTGTTCCTCTGGAGTAGGAAGGTCAGTCTCCCTGGATCTGCCACTTGTGGGTTCCCTGCTCAAGGAGCAGTGGTCTAACTGTGCCTTGGATCATAGTTTAAGGTAACCCGATCTGAAAGCTCACTCCTTGGCTCTGTCTCTATAGTCAGCTTCCCTGCTCTGATATCTGGCAGCTCTGCCACACTCAGACAACCCTGATCTTTCTGTGACCCTGTGGGACCTGAGATCACACTGTCCCCATGAGGGCTCCACCCCAGCTTAGTCTCTGGTGCAATGTCCCTCAGTGGAGCAGACTTTTAAAAGTTCTGATTTTGTGCTCCGCTGCTTGCCAGGAGCTGGCCCCTCCCCCAACGGTTTATCTTCCCGTTGCTTCAGGTTCATTTCTCTGTATGTCCTACCTTTCAGAAAGTGGTTGATTTTCTGTTTCTAAAATTGCTGCTCTTCTTCTCTTCTAAATCCTGGTGGGTTTTAGGTGTTTGGAATGGTTTGATAACTATCCATCTGAACTCCTGCTACCTGATGTCCTTTTAGTCTGCTATTCCTCTGCCATCTTGCCTCTCCCCCCCAGAATTTCTATTTTAAAAAATACTTTCTATTTCTCTGCTGAGAATTTCTCTTTCCATTCATAGTAAGTATGTGTAATTACTCACCCCATAGAACATAGTTAATAGGTGCTTTTTAGACATTGTCTGGTAATTTCAGTATCTGATTGTCTTTCTTTTGGGAAGTAGTCTCATGATTTTTTTGTTCTTTGCAAATTGGGTACTTTTAGATTGATCCTGGATGTTTTGAATATCATGTTGTAATACTCTGGGTATTGTTACAATCCTCTGGAGAGTGTTGATTTGTTGTTGCTGTCGTTGTTGTTTGATTAGGTTTGGACTGCAAATTCTGTCTCATCTTTGGTGGGCAGTAGGTCCAATGTCCACCATTCAGGCGGCAGTAGTTCCAAGTAGTTATGTGTTCATTATCTTTTGGGTCTGTCCTATCTGTGTGCCACTCATGGGTCATGGTAGGACCTGGCTTGTATTTTGGTGTTAGTTCTCCTCTCAAAGCCTTGGCTTTGCTGCTTGGGTCTGTTCAGGGCTTACACTAATTTGGGGTGAGCCCTGTATTTGTGCCAATTCAACTACAGATTTAATTAGAGGGGCCTCCTTTTCTAGATCTTCCTTTCTGGGATTACCCCTCTATTCTCTGCCTCACTGGGCCTCCTTTTCCTGGTCCTGGGTCCAGAAGGATTGGGTTTTCTTGGTGTTACAGCTGCTTGCACCACTGTCATAGCAGCACATGCTGAATAGGGCTTGCTTTTGGGACAAAGTGGCCAGAGAAGAGAGTGAAAAATACAATGGGTATTTTTCCTTTCTTCTTTGCACTAAAGGCAAGGATTCCTTTCCATGTGCCTTTGGCCAGAAAAACAGCATTTCTTTTCCAGTACCAACTACCTATACTGCTGATGCTTCATCTTATAACGGGTTTATCTTTGGGCCAGAGTCAAGAGACAACAAAGATAGAAAATGCTGTGAACAGCCAGGGATTAATTCCCTACACATTTGGTGGCTCACTTGGGCTCCCTCTTCCTTTTGTGAGAAGCAGATAGCTAATCCTGTTTTCCTATTTTTTTTATTTGGTGCTTTTATTATCATAAGAAGGAAAGTACCTAGTGCTTGAAAACGTCAGTGTTTAAATCTTTTCTTCTATGGCTAGTGCTTAAATCCTTTTTCTTCTGTGCCTAAGATAAGCAGCCTGGGAGTAAATTTTGCATATGATTTCTGAAGACTTTTGATAATTTAATCTTGAAATAATGTAAGTTTTCTACTTTCTGGCTATCCTGTTAAAGAATTTTAACAGAATTAAATGACCATCTGGCATAATGTGTTAATTGTGGTTGATTGTTTTGTATAGTGCATTTTTAATTGCCATCTGATGTGGTTTTTAATTGCATTTTTAATTGCATTGATGACTGATTTTTTAAAGATAGAATTCTGCATTTCCTTTGAGAAATTAATAGTAAGAAAATGATCATTTATTGAGCATGCGAAAGTTTCCTTCAGTAATGTACCATTATTATCTTTATTTTGCTAATGATAAAGTTGAGCTCAAAGAAGTGAAGTTGCTTGTCCAAGAGCATATGTTTACAAATGGCAAAGCTAGAATTTGAACTCAACAATCTGTTTCTAAAACCTGCTTTTCTTAATCTTTATGCTAATTGTCATACATTGCACCAGATGCTGGGAATACATAAATAAAAGATTGAATTCATGCCCTCCAGGACCTCTCTGTTTAGTTGGCAAAGCAGGACAACTAGGGGATATTCATAGAACAGTAAGTGCTATGACTCTTTGACCTAGATGTTTTGTTCTTTAGATTCATAGCTGTGATTAAGGCTCATTCATATTTGGTCTTTCATTAGCCCAATTTTTATTTTTACATTAAAAAAATCAAAATTAGTATTTCTTAACATCTTCCTATTACAAAAGTGCTGTCCTAAGCTAGACCTTGGATTCACTATTTTGTATTTAGCTAGTCCTTTACTGTGTTTTTCACATACGTTAATACCTGCATTAACCAACACAAGAAGATGGCCTGATATTAGCTGTTACCTTTTTACAGAGGAAGTCAGAACTTAGAGAGTTTAAATGATCCGCCTTAGGTTTGCCCAGATTGTAAATAGTGAAAATAAGGTAACTAGAAATCTAGTTGCTTAATTAATAGGAAGTAAATGCCTGCTAAATACAACTTTTGTATTTATAAAAATAAACTTCAAATTAAATTAATGTACTGAAGTCTGACTATAATATGATGCCTTAAAGCTATTATACTGCTTTTCAAGGTAAAGCATTTTAAATATAAATTTCTTCTTAATTTTACTTTGTGTTGGTTTATTGAAAGAAAAATTACTAGAATGTAAGAGCATGAGTCTATTAAATTTTGGTTATCTTCACTTTAGATGCTACTCAGTATAGTACTGCTTGTGTTATAGCATTTACATTGTTCCAGAATTCTGCTTTAAATCTGTTTTATCTTTTAGTGTGACAAAAGTTGTTACTTGTTTTGGTTTCCTTTTTATTATTACCAAAAGTGTGTGTGTGTGTGTGTGTGTGTGTGTGTGTGTGTGTATGTATATGGTAGAATGATAGAAAGGAGGGAAAAAAAAAGAAAACATCCAGAGACTACTACTGTTATCAGCTCATTATAATTCCTGGATCTTTTTTTATTTGCACACATACACAGACAAATACAAGGATCCAGCCCAGAACCTTGCATTTATTACCTCTAGATTTCATGCCTCCTAAGTCTCTTTTATTTAACACTCTTAAAAAGCAGTCTCTCTTGGTAACCTATTTCTAAATAAGGACCTATTGATGTTTTTTTACCCTGCCACTGACAGAAAATGTTTAATGAATGTTTTTGTAGTGGTCATTGTAGTTGTTATCAAAACTCAAGGAGAGGGAAATTTCAACGAAGAATTTGCTGGTGGTCAATTTACAAATGCTAAGAGTTAGCCCTGTATCTCATTGTTTTTGACACTTGTTAGACATTGTTTGGGTACAAGTAAATTAAAAGCAATCTCTTTAGTAGAGGTCAAAAGAATGTTGTACACTCCAGTGGTTCCCTATAGAATCAAAGGAAGCTGTGCTGAATTGACAGAGTGCTGTTAGAATGAGACATCTCGAAAATGTTGGTGGGAAGAGCCGATGAAATAAATCAATTTAGTTGGAAACAAAAGATTGAATTTGGTATTCTTCTACCGGAGAAAGTATAGAAAAAGAATTAGATCTTCAGACTACCTCAGGTTTTTGGGACACAAAAAAGCAAATAATGTGATCTGGTTTAGAGAAGTTATTGTATACTTTATCCCAAATGCTTGCTGCCTCTGCCTGTCACCTTTTGCTTCTCAAATATATACAGTAACTAACGTGACCTAGATGAATACTGATAATCACATCACTAGATTAAATAAGGTTTAAAATGAAATGGAAGATAGGAAGATGGAAGATGTAATTTAATGTACATATTGTTAAGAATAGAAAAAATGCAAGTACATCATTGATGAGAAACTTTTTCCTTCAGTAACAATTTCTGTAAATAGATTTTCAGTATCTAGTTTTATATGCGTTAGTAAAGTTCATTTGTCATAGTGAAGTCATTCACTTATAGTGTGGGTAAAAGAATAACAACCCCTTTCCTTTTCCATCAATGGCCTATTTTAACTCTCAGTGAATTATGAATTGCAATTATATTCATATCGTGCTGCAATCACAAAATTTAGCAGTGTTTGCTCAAAAAGATTTTTTATTTTCTAACTTCGTGTGTAGATATCCATCGGTTCCCCCACCCCTCCACTTGGGGTTTGTATGTGTATGTAAAGGAGTGTTCTCAAGATTGCTCTTCTTATACACGATGTTAGAAAAAATTGGCTTTTATGGATAAGTTACATGCTATATTTTACCAATAAAGTTGAATGAAAAGTTGTTACTTTTTAATTCCTGCACTGTCTAGGGTTGCTCACTTTTCCTTGATAATTCATTCCTAAACTGCAGTCTCAGCTTTTTAATTCTGTAACTGTGTAGCTTTATAACAACAGAGATGTATGGCTTTCAGCTTTAGCTGGGCTTTTAGTACTGCTTGGCAATTCCATTCCTTTCTGCTTTGCTTTTACTTTTAGTCTCATCCTCATCTTTCTCTCAGTGTCTTTGTCATTCACAGATTATCCTGTCCTGTGGTTTAGAGAGGAAGAGGGAAAGGGGGGGGGGAGGAGGGCGAAGAGCAGAGGGTAGGAGAGGGAAAGCATTTGCCTATATTTGTAACTTCTCCCTTTTAACTTAGTTGACATATTGCTGTGTGCTCTTGATCCTGTCTTCCACAGGAATCCCCTTCTGTCGGGATCCATTTTCCTCCCTGTGTCTAAACTTCTTCGACCTGACTGACTGCTTCTACTTAGCCACTACAAACTTGTTTAAATCTCTTCTGTCCTAAAAGTATACTGTCTTCAATTTTGTCTCAACTCAGTTCTTTCTAGCAACAGCTCATAGTCATTTCTTACCTTTATTGTCAAACTTTTTCAGAGTTTGTGAACACTGTTTGACTTTATGTCCTTCTATTCAGTCCTTGGGTTTATTCTTGGAGGCAATTCTCGATTGAAGTTGTGAAGCATTTGACCTCTTTGCAAAATTGGACACTCTTGATTTACTTAAAGTCAACCTTTAAAAGTTAAAAAAAAAGTTTTGATCAAGGATGTCTATGTAGTGTAAACAGTCAAATAGCATGCTTGCTGCAGAGCTAATGGAAAGAGAGCAGTGCTCTCCCTCACCTCTTCCAATGTCTGATTTTCACCACCCAGAGGCAACCGCTTGCAACCTTTTATGTATTTCTTCTGTTATTTATTTCCTTATGTCTAAATTAACATGTTTACACTGCTGTTTATGTTATGCCAGTCACACTAAGTTCATAGACACACATCAGTTTTATTCCAGTTTCCTCCAGGTTTCGAACCCTCCTACTCTTTGGATTTCTTTAGACGTGCATTCGGTTTTTAAATTTAGGATCGCCTTTTTCTGTTGTTCTTTTTTTTTGCGGTGAGGGGGATTACTAATTATTTAAAATTTATGTTTTATAGAGCATCCTTTGAATTCTGTCTTCTATTAGTGAAGGTTGAAAATGAATTCCTCTTGTGCCAAGTTAAAAATCAGAAGCATGTATTGAAGAGATGAATTTGCATCCTCTTTTTTCCCAACCATAGTCTCACAAAATCTTTTTCTTTTGGCCTTTTGGCTTTCTTGCTTGTCTTCGTCCATGCCAAGCATGATCTCACCTACTGGCCTTTATATTTCTGGTCCCATCTGACTGGAATAGCTTTTCCTGGACTCAGTGTTTCTGTCACCCCAAAATTTATGTCAAAACCCTACCCCTCAGTGGGAGGTAATTCAGATTAGATGATGGGCCTTCACCAACGGGATTAGTGCCCTTATGAGAGTAGAGAAAGAGCTTGCTTCTCTTTGCTTCCAGCCGTTCAGGAACCAGGAAATGGGTCCTCCCCAGACCCTGAATCATCAAGCTATGCCCTTATTTTCACTTCTAAGAGTTGTATAGTTTTAGCTCTTACATTTATGCCCTTGATTTCTTTTTTTTTTTTTAAGATTTTATTTATTTATTTGACAGACAGAGATCCCAAGTAGGCAGAGAGGCAGGCAGAGAGAGAGGAAAGGAAGCAGGCTCCCTTGCTGAGCGGAGAGCCCGATGCGGGGCTCAATCCCAGGACCCTGAGATCATGACCTGAGCTGAAGGCAGAGGCTTTAACCCACTGAGCCACCCAGGCGCCCCTGCCCTTGATTTCTTTTGAGTTAATTTTTGAATATGGTATAAGGTAAGGATCCAACTTCATTCTTTTGTATGTGGATATTTTCTTTAAAAAATTGTCCTTTCCCTCACTGAATGGTTTTGGTACCCTTATTGAATGTCATTAGGTGATATATGCAAAGGTTTATTTTTGGGCTCTCTATTCTGTCCCACACTTGTTGATTACCATAGCTTTGAAATAAGTTTTGAAATCAGGAATTGTGAGTCCTTTAACTTGGTTTTTTCGAGATTGTTTGGCTATTGGGAGTCCTTTGGGTTCTGTATGAATTTTAGGATTTCTATTTCTGTAGAAAAAGTCATTGGGATTTTGGTAGGATTCACATTGACCCTATAGATCATTTTTGGTGGTGTTGACTTATTAACCATTGTCTTACAGTTCATGAACACAGGATGCCTTTCTATTTATGTGTGTGTTCTGTAATCTCTTTTAGCAGTGTGTGTAGCTTTCAGTGAACAAGTCTTTTGCTTCATTGGTTAAGCTTATTTAGATTTGTTACTTTCCTTTTAGGATTATTCATTGTTAGTATATAGAAAGCAAAAACTTTTTGGGTGTTATTTTATATATGAAATCACTGAATTACTTCATGTTCTGTCAGTATTTCAGTGGCAGTCAGGTGATTTGAATGGAACTTAAGTGGAAACTAAAAATCAGAAAAAATGATAGTTTCTGAAATGAATCCAAATACTAGCTTTTTACTTAACCTTTGTTAGTCAAGCTAGGGTTTAAACTTATGTAAGTGTACTAATTTAAAACTCTATAGATATGGATGAATACCAGCAGATCAAAATAACTTTTTTTTTTTTTAAATATTTATTTATTTGACAGAGATCACAAGGAGGCAGAGAGGCAGGCAGAGAGAGAGGGGGAAACAGGCTCCCCGCCAAGCAGAGAGCCCGATGTGGGGCTCGATCCCATGACCCCGAGACTGTGACCTGAGCCGAAGGCAGAGGCCCAACCCCCTGAGCCACCCAGGCGCCCCCAAAATAACTTTTGAAACAATTGTTTGCACTCCTTAATATTATTAAAATGTTCTGAAGATGATCTTTCTGAAGTATTATTGAGATCATGTAGTTCTTAATGTGACTTATTGATACTTCTCTAGAAGTTGCTTGAAATGTAATGAATGTTTTTTACAGTTTGGAGGGGGTATACAGTTGAGTACAGATTATGAATATGTATTTTTGCTTTTTTTTAATTCACAGGCCACAGAAACACTATTTAGAATGGCAGTAGCAAGAGGAACCATCACAACGTTAAGAAATGGAGAAGTAAGATGAGAATTTTGACATAAATATTATTTATTTCATAGTATGCTATTTTTAAAACATAAAATGTGGCGAATTCTGTGATACTTTATATAACAAATTGAGAAATACATGATGTACATAATACTGAGTGAACCTGACCTACAAATCTATTTTAGTTCATTCATATTGGAACCGGATCTTAGGTTGAAAGCAAATTGCTAACTCTTTAATATTTGGTTACCAATTGCTTTTACTCTTAAAATAAGATGACAATTTACTTAATAATAACTTCCTCAAATATATATATTTTTAGTGATAATAATTCTGTACTTTTTCTTTTCTTTTTATCTGTGTTCTACAGATCTGATACTTATTTCTTAGGATAAAATAACTTGTAAAGTTGACATTTATCACAAAGAGAGAGAGAGAGAAACAAGAGAGAGAAGGTGGGAAAAATGGAATTTAGTCTGTTTGTTCTATAGTTGAGACTCAATTAAGATAACAGATTCTAAGTTTTCACTGTTCTAAATGCTCCTGAGAATTCTTAAAAAAATTGCTACTACTGAAATAAATTTTCACTCCAGAATTATTACCAGCCTGATTACCACTCTGTCTGCCTTTTCTTAATTTACTTTCTCACCAAGACATACTTAAATTGAGGATGAATATGATGTCATGTTGCCATGTTTTTTCTATTCTACTAGCAAATACTTAAGGATAAAATATAGTGTTCCTTGTTCTAGAATTAAATTCTGTGCCATTTAATGTATTTATAATTCAGTAACCTAAATATTTAATAGTAGAAGTGACTGAATATCTGAGAAGTTAACTGAAAGTGTATTATTGTATGATTATAAATTTTATTGATCAGTATATCTGCTATTAGGTGAAAATGTACAATCATTGGGGAATCATATACTCTTAAATGCTGAGTTGTATATTGGCAAGGAACTTTGGTAGGAACTTGTAATACATATTTTGTCTATGAAAAAGACTTAACTGATCCCTTTGTATTCTCAACAAACTAGTATGTGGTGCCATTTTGAGAAAAAAAAATTCGCATTAATAAAGTCAGGCATATCTGTCTGCCTAGATGAATCTCTGAATTTAGTAATTACTATGTATTTTTTGGGGGGTGGCAATGTATTTTTGAACTTTATCTTCTGTTGCAAGACAGTAAATGTATGCAAGACAGTTTTAAACGTAATATTTTGAGCATATCAACACATATTGGATATGTACATATTTTATGTAATGGAGAGGAAGTAGTTAAAGCAGCTGGCTTTTGTTCCATTTCTCCCTCCCAGTTACCAGTTACTGGGGATTGCCACAGGTTACTAACCTCATTAAGAGGTATTAATGTTGGACAGAGGTGTTTTTTTTTTTTTTTAAGATTTTATGTATTTATTTGAGAGAGAAAGAGAGCTTGCACACTCAAGCTGGGGGTTGGACAGAGTGAGAGGGAGAAGCAGGCTTCCTGCTGAGCAGGAAGCCCCGTGCAGTGCTGGATCCCAGGACCCTGAGATCATGATCCCAAGCTAAGGCAGACACCCCAACTGACAAAGCTACCCAGGTATCCCTTGGACAGAGTTTTTAAGCACTCTCTGACTTTTAGTTTTGAAAGTGAGGTTAAAACTATTAAGTTGCACATTTTTTTTCTTTTGTATTTTAAGATCTCTGAAAATGGAATGTGTCTTCTCATCAGTAATACCTCATAGTAATTCTGTGATTTCTTATAAGTCTCTGATATGTTAACATTGATAATATATAATATATTTTTAAAAGATTTTATTTATTTATTTGTCAGAGAGAGTGAGCACAGGCAGACAGAGTGGCAGGCAGAGGCAGAGAGAGAAGCAGGCTCCCTGCTGAGCAAGGAGCTTGATGCGGGACTCGATCCCAGGATGCTGGGATCATAACCTGAGCCGAAGGCAGCCGCTTAACCAACTGAGCCACCCAGGCGTCCCAATATATAATATTTTATATTTTAAAAATTACAGTGACATGTGGTCAGTATTCAATAAATGGCAGTTAGGATAGGCTACAAATTAGTTTTAATTTAATTATTTGACTTGGAAAATAGAAAGTTAAGACAAAACAAATATATTATTAAATATGTATGTACACAAGTGGCATAGATTTTTGGGGCTGCTGGGCTAAGTATTATGGAAATAGATGATATAATAGGGCTCTCGCCTTTAGAGGTGTTTACTCTGGTTGAGGAAACAATTGCATGAATACCTAGAAAAAAAATCTGGCAGAGAGTAGAAAATGCTTAGTTGTGTTGAGTTTGGAAGTAACTAGAGTCCAGAGACCACTTGGAATGTGCTAAATTTTAGTATCAGGGAAACAAAAGAGAATTCATTTGGTAGTAGGAGAAATGCTAAAAGGTTAACAGTTTAGGGAATTATTTAAACAGAAGCTGTAATCACCATATTTATCATATTGGAAAATTTATGAAATGCTAAGGGAGGAGAGGGGCAAGCACTTAAAAAATTGTTCTAGCCTATTGCTGTTAAGCAGAGATTAAGAAGTAACTCCATGACAGTGCTATCAAGTAGGAAGAATAAAGACTGGTATATCCAAATTATGAAAAGATCAGTCTTTGAGTAAGTTATTGTCTGGTTGCACTATGACACTGACATTTGCTTGTCCACCCTTCTCTGTGTTCTGACTCTAAGCCTACGTTTTGTCTAGTTATTGGGCATTTCTTCCTGGACGTTTTAAGAAATGTTGAGACCAGAAAACCTGGTTCCTCTCTCAGAAAATAAGAAGATAGTTTTTGAAGGGTTTGAAACTGGCTTTAGAAGTTATAGTAAATCATTGGAGGATTTAAACAAAGGGGTGACACGTTATCTTTTTAAATCTTCACCAAGGGGGAAATTATTATGCTCATTTTATAGATAAAATGAGGCTCAGAGGATTTAAACATTTTGCCTGTGATCAAATAGCTACAAAATGGGAGAGCTAGGATTTGAGCACCAGTCTGACTCTGATGCCCACTCATTCCACTGTACTGTATAGTCTCCGCCAATGTAATTCACTTACTTAAAGTTTTCTAATTATTCAGTTATCTTATAGCTTGACAGCTGAAAAATAGCAGAGTAGCTAAAACCTCTAAGATTATATGATCAGCCATGATTTTTTACGCCTTCTGATTATCACTGTTCCCTCTTAGTATGTATAGAGAAATATGTGACTTAAAGTGAATGGAAAAAAATACGGACACTTCACAGTTCTGTTCAGTCACTAAATGTCTAACCATGTTGATATGTTTTTTGTACAGTCCTGTATGAGGGCTGGATCTTTGGTATCTTGATTAAATTATATAAGCTAGGAAGCAGTTTTTTGGGAAGAATTTTTTTTTAAAGACTTTATTTATTTATTTGACAGAGATCACAAGCAGGCAGAGAGGCAGGCAGACAGAGAGGGAGAAGCAGGCTCCCTGCCGAGCAGAGCCTGATGCGGGGCTGGACCCCAGCACCCTGAGATCATGACCTGAGCTGAAGGTAGAGGCTTAACCCACTGAGCCACCCAGGTGCCCCTGGGAAGAATTTTTAAAAAATTTACAGCAGACAAAATATGTATTAATTGATGATGTTATAAGGTTTGCAATCAATTATAGTTTTGGGGGAGTCAAATTTATATGCAGTTTTTTGACTGTGCTGGGGGTTGGTGTCTCTAGTCTCCATGTTGTTCAAGGGTCAACTGTAGGTTTTTTTTTAAAATCACATTTCCCTGAGAATTTACTATATGAGTGCTTATATTGAGTAAGCCTGTGAATCAAGAATTTATACTTTACTTCCTTTCCAAGTAGAATAGTCAGCTTTGTGTGCTGGAAAGGGCACTAGTCTGCATGCTAGTCCATGTGGATTCTCTTCCTGGCTTTAATAAGTATGTGATCTTGGACAATTCATTTAATTTCTTACAACTTCAGATTCATACTTTAGAAAAATGAATTGATTAGTTGATCTTTAAGGTCCTATACAGCTTTAACATTTTCTGCTTTAGGCAGCTTTATATGCCCTCCATCCCCCAGCCCTCCTTTTTTAAAGTAGACTCTATGCCCAGCGTGGAGCCCACTGCAGGGCTTGAACTCCCGACCCTGAGATCAAGGCTTAAGATGAAATCAAGAGTTGGATGCTTAACAAGTAAGCCACCTAGACACCACCCCCTCTTTTTAAAAAAAGGTCGTTCTTAGCCTTTACTGTACATGACAACTGCCCATGGAGCTCCAAAAAATTTAGAAGCGTGGGCTCCATCCCCAAAGACTTTGTCCATCGTGTCTAGCTTAGGGCTCCATTATCTATATTTACATAGATCTACTAATCTATTATAGAACTACTACTTATCTAGTATACACAGCTACTAAAATCTACTAATTTTAATGCCTAGCCACCACTGTAAACTATTTTAAAGAAGTATTTTTCACTCTTACGTCTTCTTTGAACTCAAGAAACACACAGTCTGAGTAAGACAAAACAGATGATAGCAAGGAGTTTTAAGTGTATTTAAAGATTCTGTATGTAAAGCAGAGCACAGCAGCATGGATTTGGCTGTTTTGGAAAGATGGTTAGGGGATTTGACCCAGTATCTAGTTTTGTTTTCTATTACTGTGTGGTATTAGGTATTCTGCATGTTTTATTAGAATGGAAACCTTTTTTTTGCCTTTCTGGAACATGCTTTAAGTAACTAATAGAGAATATTTTGCTTTAAATGTAATTGCTGGAGTAAGGGTAGGAACTTTTTGGTATGGATTTCTGTTTCTTCAGGTTTAGCCCCTCAGACATAGTATATGTCTGGTGAACCAGTAATAGAGTTATTTAGAACTTATGTGGCAAATGTGACTTTGATTTAATCAGTTCTTAGTTTAAGATAAATATAGCCATAAATACAGATTTATATGTATAATAAGTACTAGGTCTATATTATTTCAAAATAATGATGAAATTTGTAATAAAATGATATATTTTTTGACATCAAATTTTTTCATGAATTGACTATTGAAGAGGCTATGAAATTTACATATTTGATATTCAGTCTTGTTCATGAAGTTAATTGATTATTCAGATTTTAAGATGCATTTCCAACATTGCTGAAATTGTTAAAAATTGTATTCAGTTTAGTATAATACTTTACGTATTTTTCTTCTTTGTGAATAAAAATTCTTTATATAAAGAAATCTAGAAGTAAGCTTTCATACATTTATATTTTTAAAATTGCATTTATTTTTTTCCTAGTTAAGTATTTTATATGTTTTTACTGTTTCTCTTTTAATACCACCTAAGGAAATATGTAAGTCTTTAATAAGCAAAGTGTTAGTATTTCAAATAGTGAAGCCTGTAGCCTGGTGTCTGGTGAATGCCAGGAACTAATGGCTTATAAAATCTGATCAAATCTGTAGCCTGGTGTCTGGTGAATGCCAGGAACTAATGGCTTATAAAATCTGATCAAATGAATAAATATTGAGAGCATTTTTTTAAAAGATTTTATTTATTTATTTAACAGAGAAAGAGAGATATCACAAGTAGGCAGAAAGCAGGCAGAGGGGGAGGGGGGAAGTAGGCTCCCCACTGAGCAGAGATTCCTGATGCGGGGCTCCATCCTAGGACCCTGAGACCATGACCTGAGCGGAAGGCAGAGGCTTAACCCACTGAGCCACTCAGGTGCCTATTGAGAGCATCTTAAAGACAGCTGACACACGGCACTGGGGTCAGGTCTAGTGTCCCTTCCCTTTCTTTTCTTCTCCAAATATTAATTGGGTATCAGGCACTATACTAGGTCCTGGGTTGTGATGGTAAATAAAGCTAATATGGTTGCTGCTCTGAGGAAATTTTATATTTGGTCCAGTGGCTGAGTCCATAACTTGCCACTTATGACCTTGCTACTCAGTGTCTTCTGCTGTAAATAAGAATAAAACCATCCTCTTTGTGCATTACTTTGTGCGATACCAATGAGATAATATGTGTAAAGCAGTTAGCACAATGTCTGGCACAAAGTAAGCCTATTAGAATTTAGCCTATCCTAAATGATAACTTTTTTTTAAACTTTTTAGAGTGAGAGAGTCGGGGTGGGGTGGGGAGAGGGGTAGAGGAAAAGAGAGAGAGAGAGAAAATCTTAAGCAGTCTTCATGCCCAGTGCAGCGCCTGAGGCAGGGCTTGATCTTATGACCCAAAGATCAGGACCTGAGCTGAAATCAAGTTCCATGCTTAACTGAATGAGCCACCCAGGTGCACTGATAACTTTTTTCTTTAATACAATTGAGCATGTTCTATATTAGAGGGAGTATATGGAGATCTCTGAACAATGGTTATTTATGAGAGTGTGTGAAGTGAGAACTGGTGATGAAAGATAGACTTTAAATATTTTGGTCAGCCTGTATTGCCAGTGTCCTCAGCTGTCATGTGCCAATAGTTTAGTAATATACAGAATATATGTTTAGTTACAGACTTGAATTCTCCTACTCAACCAAATTCTGCTGATCATGATTTTGTATCCATACATAGAATAAACATAGCAGGAGGAAGTGTGATGCTAGAAAAGGCGAAATTCACCAATAAACCTAAGAATTCTATTTGAAAAACAGGGTAGAGTCATTACATAGTGGAAACTTAGCTCTGATCATTTCAAGTCTAAGGACAAAAGTTCCACAGTAAATGGTGAGACCCTGACCTTGCAGCCTTGCAGACTAAGGCTCATTTGATCCTATCAAGGGAAATTGGCTTATCTCTTCTGTAAGAAGACCTCTGATTTACGTGTTGTATTTTGACAGGAAGAAAATATTAAGATGTTTTATATATGTTCATTGCCATTTGAAATATAGTATTTGTTAACTTGATTAACTTCCTCCCATATTCCCATGCCATCTAAGGAAAAAAGAAGAAAGGAGTTCTGACCATTCTAGAATGTTCCTGAATAACTCTTTCAAGTGTATTGTTTTTTTCTTCTGGAAATTGTATGCTTATTGACAAGCTGTACAAATAATCTATTAGAATTTAGCCTAGAAAAGTTACTATAATGTTTCTTCCTTTCAAGCAACAGCCAGAATGTAGCTTTTTAAAAAAGCATATGGGGGAAATGATTAGCATCCTTTAGAAAAAGAGAGAAGAAATAAATATGGAAAATGATCTAGAGAGAAAGGTTAGGACTCGTATTTATAACAAGCCAGGTAATGCAGGGAAGTCCCAAAACTTTCTCTAATGAGGTTGGAGACAATTGAAGCCAGTGGTCATTACTTTTAGGGTGATGAAACATTCAAAGGCTTCAAAGAGATTGTGGGATTGCTATCTTGCTCGTTTAAAAAAAACGTTTATTTCTTAATTGCTATCAGTCTGGGTGGTTTCGATATTGAACTTGCAGAAGCGTGAGACTGGTTTATGTAGCATCTTGGTGCGTGTGTGTGTGTGTGTGTATGTATGTGTTTTTTTTTTTCAGTTTTCTAATTCCATTAATCAACACAGCATGTTATATTTTGGCAGGTGTTTGGAAAATTCAAAATCCATGCCAGAATTACATCATAAAACACTGAACTTCAGAACTTGTATTTTATTCTTACTGGAATATTTTATCTTTGTCACTAAATCTACTTTAAGTGGCTCATCATGTTATATGCTGTGGCATTGTTATGTACTCCTGGTGAACAGAATTTATTTGGGAAATTCTGGTGCAGACAAAGAAGGCCAGGGGCTAAGCTGAGGTTTTTAAAAATATCATATCACAACATTTAAGCTTGGTGGCCTTGTCTCTACCAACTCTGCATGTGCCTTTCTATACTGAGATGATTATCTGTTCAAGTACCCTTATTTTCTTCCTAATAGGAACTCTGCTTTTAATTTAAATACAAAAATAAATGTGCCATAATTTTCTCCTTAAACAAAACAAACAATATCTGGACAATATCTGGCTAAGTATGGAACACTTAGGTTTTATTTTTCAAAAATTGGAAGGGCTCTTAAGATAACATCAGTTTGTTTTGATCCTAATAGGAAGAGCTTTAGGCCAGGAAAGCAATTATTTCCACATGGGTAAAGCCAGTCCCAGCTACCTCCCCTTTACCAGTCCACTGAACTTAAACTTGCCTACCTTGGTTATAGAGCTAAGTGTGGTTGAATGCCTTAGAAAATGCAGGCTCTATTAAAAAAATAAAGTATTTAGATATACAGAAAATATTCTTTTGTACAAAGCATACTAAAGGAGTTCTGTGTAAAATGTTGGGGTGAGTTCACCAACAAGTAATTTAAACTCTTTGAATTGCCAAAGAAATGTAATTTTATACACACATATATGACCAATATAATTTGTACCATTTGGTTTGTACATCTTTTCTCTCTCTTTATTGACTCTTAGCTGTATGGTCAATAGGTAAATTTGCTATCTAGTGATAAGTATTATTTATGGCGGTTAGTAGGGAGGTGGCAGATCAGAAAAGAGAGGATGTGTATTAAATGATGTGATTGGTCTTTTTGGTGATCAGCCCTGATCCTAAATCTGTCTCTGTGACTCACCTCATTAGCATAACAGACTCCTATCTTCAGGAAATTCCAAAGATTTTTGAAGTTTGTATTAGAAACTGGAAACAGAGACCAGATTTGTTCTTTATGGCATAGTCTATAGATTTGCTTTTTCTGAAAACTTCATATACATGACTTGGGGCTTTACATATACATGTTTTGGGGCTTTATCTCTATCAGATTTTTCTTTTTTCATGACTGAATAGTATTCTATCGCATGGATAATATTTTGTTTATCTGTTAACCAGTTAATGAAGATTTGGATTTTGGCTATTATAAATAATACTTCTGTGAGTATCTGTATAGAAGTCTTTGTGTTGACCTATGTCTGATACCTTGATTGGAATTGGGTTGAATACCTAAGATTGGAATTCCTAGGTCATCTGGGTAACTCTTTGAGAAAAAGTAGCTGTGCATTTTGCATTCTCAGTGGCAGTGGACAAGGAGTCCAGTTTGTCACATCATTGCCAAAATTTAGTGTTTTCACTATTTGATTATAGTCATTCTAGAAGTATGTGGTGGTGTCTCATTATGGTTGTCATTTGCATTTCCTTAATGACTGATGATGTTGGGCATCTTTTTGTGTGCTTATTAGTCATTCATATATCTTTGAAGAAATGTCTGTTGGAACATTTTGCCCATATTTTCATTGGGTTTCTCATTATTGAGTTGCAGGAGGTGACTTTTAAAATTCTGGGTACAAATCTCTTATTAAATATATGATTTGGAATCCCCACCCCCCCAGTCTGTGGTCTTTCTATTTTGTAAACAGTACTTTTTGAAAATAAGAATAAAAATTTTTGCAAGTTTTATTTATTTATTTACTTATTAATATTTTATTTATTTATTTGTCAGAGAGATTGAGAGCATAAAAGCAGGGGGAACGCCAGGTAGAGGGAGAAGCAGGCTCCTCGCTGAGGAAGGAACCTGATGTGGGACTTGATCCTAGGACCCTGGGATCATGACCTGAGACAAAGGCAGACACTTAGCCAACTGAGCCACCCAGGTGTCCTGTTTTTTTAAGTCTTAAATTTTGATGAAGATTCTGTTCAGTAATTTTTTTTTTTTTGGTATGTTAGCTAAAAAATCTTTCCCTAACCCAGAGTTGCCTTTGCATTTCTCCTATGTTTTCTTCTGGAAATTTTGTAATTCTTGGTTTTACCATTTAGATTTATGATCTATTTTGAGTTGACTTTTGCATTAGTGTGAAGCAAAGATTCAGCTGTTTATTTTGTATATAGATATCCATTTGTCGAGGAGCATTTGTTGAAAAAATTCTCCCTTGCTTGTTGAATTGCCCTGACACCTTTGTCAAAATCAATTGACCATAACTGTTAGGGTTTATTTCTGGAAATTTTGTGGTTCTGTTTCTGCTAAGATGGTGGAACTATAGTCCGTCTATGTCTCCCACTGATTGCAACTAAAAACCAGGAACAGAATCCATAAAGCAACCATCTGAAATCTTAAATGATAGGAGGAGGTTTGGGGAAGGGGGCCAAAACTGAAAATGTGAACTAATACCAGTGAAGTTTCCTGTTTCTTCCCACTCACATCCTTTATCAACTGGTTTGGACTCCAGAGGATCTCCTATTCTTCATCTATTCAATGAATGTAAACAAAAACCCCTCTAAGAGCCCCCCTCCCATTCCTCTGTTAATGGTCAGAGAACTAGAAAGGAGGGCTTCTGTATGAAGAAGACTGTAGAAAATTGCCATTTTCTTACTATGTTTTGCATTTTGATTTTATTCTCCTGGTAGGACTCCAAGCAGGCCCAGCCATGAGGCCTTCCTCTAGCAGCAGCTGTGAAGCCATTTAAAACTCAACCCAGGTGTCTTTCTCTTTGACCAGAGAAACTAGAAACAGAGGTTCGTGTAGTCCAGAGAGTTTGGGGAGAATATCTGTTCCTTCCTCCTTCCTTCTTCTGTCCCTTACCCCCCTCCTCCCTCCTGTCTTCCTTCCCTTTCTTCCTTCCTTCCATCCTTCCTACCTTCCTTCTTCTCTTTCCCTCTTTCTCTCTTTCTTTCGTTTCTTGCCACTTTATCCCTGAGGCAGATGTTGTTGCAGGTTATGTGCAGTGTGGTATGGGGAGGCAAAACCCCAGTGTAAACAGAGGCTCTAGATAAGGAGCTTGGGAGTTGGGGTGTGGGGAAAATCATGGAGAGGCAGGAGGTAGAGAAAAAGATGACCTAAATCTGTGTATGATATCTGAGACTCACCTTTGTAATCATGGTAAAGGCTTTGAGAACTGAACTATAGCCTAGACCACTGCCCTTAGGTGGTGCATATGTAGACAGACTGAATACACTGAAGAATCTCAGGAAACTGAAAATAATATTGAAACCACAGCCTGGGGGCACCTGGATGGCTCAGTCAGTAAAGTGTCTGCCTTCAGCTTAGGTCATGATCTCAGGGTCCTGGGATCAAGCCCCACGTTGGGCTCTCTGCTCAGCAGGGAGCCTGCTTGTCTTCTTCCCTCTGCGTGCTGCTCCCTGCTTGTGCTCTCTCTCTCTGTGTCAAGTAAATAAATAAAATCTTAAAAAAAAAATCTTGAAACCGTACTCTGTAGAAGGTGGGTTAGGACTTGTGGTTGGAACCTAACCAGGTTGATTGCCTACAGCCACAACAACATCAGCAAAAACAACAGCAGTAGTAGCAACAACAACTAATAATTATCCAGAGGACCAAGGATCTTTAACGTGACCAAGAATGTCATGATATACATGTCTAGGATACAATCCAAAAGTATTTGACATGCCAAGAACCAGGGAAATCATAACCAATTGTAGGGAAAACAGCAATCAACAGATGCCAATCCTGAGATGATGTTGATGTTGGAATTACGATAAAGAGTTTCAAAGCAACTGTTATAACCCTGTAAACACTTTTGACATGAGTAACAAGACTGAAGCTCCCAGCAAAGAAAAACCATAAGAAGAACTAAATGGAAATTTTAGGACAGAAAATTAAAATATTCAAATATTAATATTAAATATTAAAATACGTCAAATGTACTAGGTGAATTCAGTAGTAGAGTGGAGAGGACAAAGGAAAGAGAAGTGAAGTTGAAGAAAGCTCAGTAGTAGTTGTACAGTCTGCACAATAATGAGAGGAAGACTGAGGAGAATGAGCAGAGCGTCAGATACACTAGCAACGGTCTCATGTTTGTGTCGTAAGTGTCTCCGAAGAAAAGACAAAAAGATTTGTGTAGAAAAATATAAATTTGTGTAGAAAAAATAGAAATTATGGCTAAAAACTTCCAAATTTGTAAGAAAGACGTATATTTACATGTTCATGAATCTCAGTGAACCCCTACAAGGTTAAATATTATATGACTTCATTTATGTGACATTCTGGAGAAGTTAAAACTTACGGGGATGGGAGAATGGGTCCGTGGTTGTCAGATTGCAGGAGGAGTGGTTGGTTACAGAAGGATAAAACAGGGGAATATTTTTGGTGTTGGAACTATTTTGTGTCATGATGCTGATGGTGGGTACAAAATTCTGTACATTTTTCAAAACCCATGGAGCTGTACACCATAAAGAGCAAGTTTTATTGTATGTCAATTAAGAGTTAAAATAACAAAAATGTGTATTGGAAGAGAATACTTGGGTTCTAACAATTTCTCCTTGACTGTTGAAGATTAAGGAGCATAATTAAAGAGGCTGGTTCTACAGATTATTTCCTTTGTTTTCTTATAGAATTTTTTTTTTTTTAATCTTTGATGTTCTCTCGTTTCAAAATAATGTGCCTAGGTGTAGTTCTTTTTCTTTTTTTTTGGTATTTATCCTACTTAGTGTTTTTTTGGGCTTGCTGAGTCTTTTTTTTTTTTTTTTTTTACTATATTTATTTGACAGAAAGAAGGAGAAGGTGCACAAGCAGGGGGAACAGCAGGCAGAGGGAGAGGGAGAAGCAGGCTTTCCACTGAGTAAGGAGCCTGATGGGGGCTCAATCCCAGGACCCTCGAATCATGACCTGAGCTGAAGGCAGATGCTTACCCAACTGAATCACCCAGGCCCCATATTGTTTTGTGCTGTAGGTTAATTTAGGAAATTTTCAGTCATTGTTTCAAATATTTCTTCTGTTTTTTTCTTCTTCTGGTATTCCCATAACATATGTTACGCCTTTTGTAGTTGTCCACAGTACTCAGATATTCTGTTCTGTTTCTTTCAGTCTTTGTTTTCTTTACTTTTCAGTTTTAGAGGTTTCTTTTTTTAAGATTTTTTTCTTAAATATTTTATTTTTAAATTGTCTCTATGCCTAGCATGGGGCTCGAACTCACAACTCTGAGACCAAGAGTCACATGCTCTACATAGTGAACCAGCCAGGCGCCCCAGTTTTAGAGGTTTCTGCTGATGTATCCTCAAGTTCAGAGATTCTTTCCTTAGCCATGTCCAGTCTACTAATAAGCCAATCAAATGCATTCTTCATTTCTGTTTCAGTGTTTCTTATCTCTAGCATTTCTTTTGTTTTTTTTTTTCTTAGGATTTCTAGCTCTTTGCTTATATTGCCCATCTGTTTTTGCATGCTGTCTACTCTGTCCATTACAGCCCTTAGCATGTTCATCATAGTTGTTTCAAATTCCTTGTCTGATTATTCCGACATCTGTGCCATGCCTGGTTCTGATGCTTGCTTTGTTGCTTCAATTTTTTTTTCTTTTGCATTCCTAGAATGTTTTGTAATTTTTCTTGATAGCTGGACATGATGTGCGAAGTAAAAGAAACTGCTCAAATAAGACTTTAGTAATATGATGATGAAGTGTGGGAGGAGGTGAAGCATTCTGTCATCCTTTGATTTGCTTGTTTAGTGAGCCCATGCCTCGGGTCCGTGAGCTTCACAGGTGTTTCTCATTTTTTTTTCAACTCCCTTAGGTGGGACAGACAGCTAAAGTGGGCTGAAGGTGGGTGTTTCTCTTCCCCGACATCAGTTAGACTCTCATAATACCTCAGTAAGACAGACTCGGGGTAACTAGTTTCCCTTGAGAGTAGGCCTTGTTAAGAACAGAGTTCTCTGGTTGATTTCAAAATGGCTCCTTTTCCCTTACCTCTGCTTGGGAGCGCTAGAGGATTTTCGTCTGGTATTTACTGTGAGAACCCAGTCAAGCTTCTGGAGGTAAAACTCACCAAAGTGTGAGTCCTCCTCCTGCCATGAGTGGGTTCCCCTGGAGTTTTTAACTCTGAGACTTCACACGGAGCCTCCAGCAATTTAGTCAATTACAGGTTTTCCTACCCCAGCGCTGGTTCCTGTGGTTTCCACTCCTGAGTGTCTGCTGAGGTGAGCCGTGCCTTCCTGTATTCGCAAGTCTGTTTCTCTAGTTTTGGGGCTAGTGGTTTGCCCTGTGTCCTCACTTCTTATGGATCCAAGGAGAGTTGTTGGTTTTTCAGTTTGTTCAACAGCTTTTTACTTGTTAGCGTGGAGTGGTGACTTCCAAGTTCCTTGAGTGTGGAACCGCAAACTGAAGTCCCTCAGATTCTTTCAGGAGGATTGAATCCTCATCTTCATTAGTTCTATATGATGTTGAAATATTCAGTTTCTTTTGAACAAAGAGTCCAGTCTTTTTTTCTTCTTCAAGACAGGATTGGTAACATGGAGTGTATTTGAAATGAGAAGCCCAAGAAAGAAGTTGAAAATATTTTCCAAAAATAAAAACCAGAACAGAATTTTGAATATGTAATGATGTTTAAGAGTATTAAAATGAAGTTTTTGTTTATTGTTTTTCCATGCAAACTTTCCAACTTTACATGCTGAAAGGAAATGTATATGTTTTTGTATTTCCTGTTAATAGTAGGAATGTACAATGTACATTTTGTGACCTATAGGCTATTTCTTCTTTTTTTAATTCTGTATTCAAATTAGGAGGAACATAAATCAAAGTGCTTTCTTGTATGTGTGTTTAAGTTATAGTTCTTGTTCACTGCTCAAGTGGATTAGATGGAGGTCTACAGGCTGAAATAAGAATTCTCAGTCAGTGACCTTTTTAGCTCCTGATCTTATTGCTCTGATAGCTATCTTAAAGTGTTATCTTGTGTTTTAAAAATACAGATTCTGCTGTCTTAAGAGCTGTTTTTACTTTTGGTTTGCATGGGTTTTGTCAAAGTTGTTTTGGCAGTTAGTATTTTTTTTTTAACCATTGCTTTGTATTTTCACTTAAATGTTAAGTACAAGAAAACCCTTGAAAGTCAAGTTATGTGAGTATATAGTCTTCTTTATAGTTTTCATAAACATGGTCTATTAATAAAGTACAGATATAAGTTAACATTTTATTTTATTTTAAAGATTTTATTTATTTGATAGCGAGATCACAGGTAGGCAGAGAGGCAGGCGGCTGGGGGTGTGGGGGGAGGAAGCAGGCTCCCGGATGAGCAGAGAGCCCGATTCGGGGCTCCATCCTAGCACCCTGAGATCATGACTAGAGCCGAAGGCAGAGGCTTTAACCCACTGAGCCACCCAGGCGTCCCTTATTTTATTTTCTCAAGATTTATTTATTTATTAGACATGGAGAAAAAGAGCACAAGTAGGCAGAGTGGCAGGGAGAGGGAGAAGCAGGCTCCCTCATGAACAGGGAGCCTGACAGGATCCCAGGACGCTGAGATCATGACTGGAGCTGAAGGCAGACACTTATCCACTGAGCCACCCAGGTGCCCTAAATTAACATTTTAAATAAATCAAATGTACTCAACGTGGTGAGACCAGTTGCTACCAAAGAATTACAGTAAAACCATATGAAGGTGTTTTCCTTTTCTTGTGTTGCCAAGGCTATGCAACAGTCTGGGGAGGCTAAAACCCGGACATTGCAGCCTGTGACCGCCTCCTCTACCACCACCTTTGGCAGTGAAAAAGGAATCCAGCTGTTTCCTTACCTCACAGACCACTGAAAGGCAGATGGTGATAGCTAGTCGTGCCATGCCAAAAGACAACGAAAGATTCAAAAGCAAGTAAATATTTGTTGAAAACAAACTATGTGCCCATTCCCATTTCTGCCACTTTTCATATTCAGATCCCCCAAGTGAGACCCATTGCCATTGTTACCTCCTCTGTGAAGCATGCTTTGGTTTCCCCAGCTGGAAGTCATTTTTTCTTTCTCTGAACTATCACAGCACTGTATTTGTACTCTATAAAAACTTCCAGTATTTCCTGCATTAACATTTGTTATTTAGTTACTTGCCTTATGTTTTCTGCTTGATTTAAGCTCTTCAAGGATGGGTTTTTTAAAAATCTGCTTTTCCTTTGTATTCTGTATAACACTTAGTACAGAGTCCCATTTTATAGTCAGTATTTGTTTTTTTTTTTTTTATAGTCAGTAAGTTAATGGAAGATAAACTGAAGGTAAATTAAGAGGAGCAAACTAAAAATGAAAGTCCTCTTGTATGTATGTTTAAGTTACAGTTTCTTGTTCATTGCTTAGACTTATGACTGGGGGAAGGTTGTTCCATATAGCCTATAGTAATTGCCACATACCTGTTGTGATAAAATGATAGCACCTTAATCAGAGTGTTGTGAATTGTAGGTGATGAGGGATAGTTTTGCGCAGAAATTTAAATCTCCTTAAATCTCCCACATGTAGGGCTGTGCCAGATAGAGTTTCTGTTTCCTTTTATTTTTGTGGTGTTTGATTACTAAAATGATGGATTTTGACATTAATCTGTTGGGAATTTGTGAAGGTACTTTTTTGCATCACTTACTGATTATTTACTTCATGACATCAGATTGGCTTTAGGAAGTATTTCTTCTTTAGAAAATTATGTTTTTAAACTGTGTTCTGGACACAGGGAAATGTAATAATAAATAAGACATGGCCCCTACTTTCATGCATCTCATTTCAAAAAAGTACTGTTTCATTTGGGTTTCCTTTAATTTATCTCCAGAATATTTAGTGTTAAGTATTTGAAATGTGATTTTTTGTTTGTTAAATAGAAAGTAAGTAAAATTAATACTTGATATTACTATGGTATTTGATGGAAATTTCCTCTATCACGTGCTCATGATCTACCAGGTTTTAGTTACTTTTAATTCTAATAGTTCTATAAAACTGAGGTTAAGAAAGGGCAAGGAGAGAAAGCTATTGCTTGAAGCTAAAAGCTGTATTGTATTGAATTATAGCTGTCCCAGTGACTGATGTTTCTTTTCAATTGACATGGTTCAGTAATCATTAAAATTATGTTTCTTTCCGCCATAGGCTATAGTAAAGTTAACAGCAAGTAAGATTTTAGCTCTTACTGTTTTTAATTCCAGAGCATCCTTTTTAAAAAAGGACATTACAATGAAATCATCTGATAAGAATAAACTTTTCTTACTGATGAATTCCTTTGTATAGTTGAAATGTATGCACTGATAGCAGAGTATGCATATCACATATTTTTTGAATGCTGTTTCTGTATTAATAGTATTGTTTAAAAATCCCAGCAGAGTTCAGTTAATCCTAATCTTTTTTGTTCTAAGAGCATGTTTAGTGAGCATTCTCTAAGTCAAAAATTTTGCAATATATCTATCAAATATTTTAGAACTTTTAAATTCAAAAAGGTCTTTATGTCACAGTTATTTTGTTATTTTGGAAAATTATTTAAGAGAGATTGAATTTTTTCCCTTTATATATTTATTTGTGAATTATCTGTGATCTAAAAAATTGATGGGAAAAATTAAAGAATAGTTACATGAATGTCATATATACATTGTATAAAGGCAATTTAATTTCAGATTACCTTTCTGGTTGGTATTAGCTACATAGTTGGGCTGGTTATTCATTTTGTAGTTTAACAAAGTTTTCAATTTTCAGTAGTAGGTGCATCTTTAAATGTTACTCTTTGAAAAATGCATAGTGAGGAATTAATGTGTAGTTTTGCCTGACAGAATGGCTTCTAGATAAGAACTTTATAGAAGTATCTGATTAGGTTTTTAAGAATCAGCAATTCAGAATGGTTCTTAGAAAATTACTAAAAATTAGTCCATAGTAAATGAAGAAATTTCTAATTTCTAATGAAGAAATTTCTAATGCTAAGTAAGTTTCAAAAACTATAGACATGACAAACTGTGTTAAGTATGTTTCATAGAGTTAGATGCTCTGCTCTTTTTCTTTCTTAAATATTGTGTTATATAAGGGGCATTACACTTAATGAAATTATCATGTTTATTTTGTATATTACTTTCTATAATGAATTCCAATGGCTGGGATGTGGTATATGTATAACAGGGGCCCAAGGGTGCAAGATCACTGGCTCCAGGGATCCCAAACAGACCAGGTTCAATGCTTGCCACTGACAAAATCCAAAGACAGAGAGATGAGTGGTGGTGAAATAAAGGAATTTATTTCAGTGACTCTGACTTCAGGAAGACAGGGAATTAATGTCTCAAAGACTTTCTTCAAAGTGCTGAACATACTTATGGGTTTATATAAGGAAAATGTGGGACAAAGGTCGCTGGGTACAGCAGTTGGGCAGTAAAGGTCAGGTGGATCATTGGCTTGGGGTCAGTGATGTGGGTCTTGCTGGTTCAGGGCAGTCTTTACTGCTTGAGGGGTAGTTTTGGTTCCCATCAGGGCATGCTTTGCCTGTGGGGCCTTTTGCCTGAATGAAGAGATGAGCTAGAAAGAAGGACTTAGTCAATTAGAAAGAACAGATTGAGGTCAAAATGGAGGTAGTTGAACTGCTCTTTCAAATGCTTCCTGAAAGGTTGATGTTGTTAAACACTTGTGAGTAAACACTGATTTATAAGATTTTTAAATACCCGACAGAAGTATTACTACACATTGGTTTTCTTCTATTTATGAAAACCCAGTAGACAGATAACTTCTTGGCTAAATAAAAAATTTAGGATACCATGTTACATTATAAAAAGATTTTCTTTTCTCGTGTCTTCTCTCCCTTCCGCTTCCTTCCTTCCTTCTTCTTTCTTTTCTTTTCTTCTTCTTCATTTCTCTTCTTTCTTAAAATTTTATTTATTTGTCAGAGGGGAGAGGTGGATCACAAGCAGGAGAAGCAGCAGGCAGAGGGAGACGCAGGCTCTCCACTGAACAAGGAGACGGATGCGGGACTTGATCCCAGAACCTTGGGATCATGACCTGAGCCGAAGGCAGATGCCTAGCCAACTGAGTCACCCAGGCATCCCATAAAAGGATTTCCTGATAAAAATTTATTTTTCTTATGGGATATTTTAAACTTAAACAAAAAAGAGTTGCTGTCCTCCAGCTTTGATAATTATACACTGATTGCTCATATCTTTTATCCATATCCCTACCCACTTTCCTATTAGCTCTGCTTAATAATTTTGAAGCAGATTTCATACATTATATGATTCATCTATAAATAGTTTTAGTATGTATCACTAAAAGATAAGGACTCCCTTTAAAAAATATAAGCACAGTATCGTTTACCTTCCTCAGAAGTTTTTCATTATTCACACAATGTACTTCACTGTTCATATTTCCCCAGTGACTTCTTTCTCTTGTTTGTTAAAGTGAGAATGCAAATAACATTCCAATTGGTTAATAGATCTTAAATTGTTTTAGTTGGTCGGTTCCTTTCATGCATCTCACTCTGATTTCCTAGAAACCAGCTCCAAAGATGAATAATGAGATTTTAAAAATGTTTATTATAAAGTCATAGATTTAAACAGATTTTATGTTTTTCAAACTGTTGTCGTTATCCTTATCCTTCTTTGTGGTCGGATGATTCCTTTTGTGGCCAGTAGAAGCCTCTACCAGTTGGCTTCTGAATCCTTTTGATGTAATCTTAGTAGTGTTTTTTTTTTAAGATTTTATTTATTTATTTGACAGAGAGAGAAATTACAAGTAGGCAGAGAGGCAGGTGGGGGGGGGGGAAGCAGGCTCCCTGCTGAGCAAAGAGCCCGATGTGGGGTTCCATCCCATGACCCTGAGATCATGATCTGAGCCAAAGGCAGAAGTTTAGCTCACTGAGCCACTCAGGCACCCAGTAGTGTTCTGATAAGATGTTCATCTTGTACATTTTCTGGCCCCGGTGGGAGTCAACCATTGCTTTAAGCAGCATTGATTATTTTATAAAGAAAGAGTTTAACTGAAATGTTTTAATCTTTCAAAATAATTCCTCCCCATGAATTAAAATTTTCATTTGACTTACACAATTTTTATGAGTGAATCATTTTTTAAGATTTGTCCACTGTTGAAGTCGGTAGTCTGGGATTTAGTTTCTCACCCTAGGAATTCTGTTATAATAAAGTTCATCTGTAAAGGTGGTGAAATTTTGTGATGTAGAATTTTAGTGACTAGCATTATAATACTCATTTAGCTTTATACATATACTTATAAATAGTTACTTCAATTTTATAAGTAGGAAAACAGATTTATGAAATTATGATATTGTTTATGAAACTCAGTAATTTGAATAATCTGATTTTAATAATTTTCACTTGGTGATATTCTACTTTTAGATTTGAAATTGATGTAGGAGTGAATGGGAATTTATTTTATCAAACAAGAGAAAGGAAAAATTGAGGGTAAAAAAGCTTCCAATATTTAAACATTATTAAACATTATTAAAGATGATATACTAGAAAGTACGGTTTTTATTGTGTGGTTAGTATTATGGATACTTTGTTTTCATGGTTTATAATAAAATGAATCCTGGTCAAAATAATAGTTTGACTAAGTGCTTATTACATGATTAGTGAAGAAGATTTTATCCTGGGATGCCTGGGTGGCACAGTTGGTTAAGCATCTGAGTCTTGGTTTTGGCTCAGGTTGTGATCTCAGGGTACCCTTTCCCTCTGTCTGCACCCCTCCCCCAGACCCTAAAATAAATAAATAAAATCTTTGGAAAAAATATTTTATCCTGTTGGGTTTTCCAATATTTTCGGATTTTGAGATTTTCATTGTTTAGAAATGTCGGTGTTTGGTTTGTGTCTCAAAAGGAGATATGTCAAAACCAGTAAGAGTTCATTAATAAAACTCACAGTTTATTCCTCACAGAGATTAGCTTGAATCTATATGTCAGAGGTTCCATAGAACCACTTCACAGGAAGTCTCTGAGGTAAAGTAATAAGAAGGGCCAGGCAGGGACAGAGTAGAGTAGCTGAGCCCACATTCTGACTAATGTGTCCACGTGAATGAAAACAGGGAATGGAGAAATAGTTCCTGTCTTGTGGTTGTGTTGGAACCGCCAAATTGAGGTGATCCTGTTGAACTCAGTGTAGCCCTCCTGTGGATTTTGGGGATCTTTCAGAGCTTGACCTTTAACCATCACAGAACCATCTTCTCTGAGCCCAGTCAGAACATGGTCTCTTGTTAGTGTTTGCAGTAAGAAGACCTGAAACGTGTTGTGTGGTGTGTGTCTCTGCATGCACTTGCGTGTACACGGGCCACTATTGGATTTGTGTGACGCAAATACTTTGACCATTGAGGGTCTTTTGATGGTATTTTACAACTTTAGATTTCAAAGATTGGAGCATTTTTAAACCAAACTGTGAAACTGTAAAGAAAATGTCTGGTCACTATGCTGTTTTAACAGCTTCTTATTGTTTGTGGTAAAATAAAGTCAGATTCCTTTGTCATTCATTCATTTAGCCCAGAATATTACTTATGCCTGGTTAGAGGCTGTTTACTTGCCAATCTTTCAAAGTTAAGCCTCCTTAGACTATTTTATATTTCAAGACTCAGATAATGTCTATATCTGACTTTGTTTAGAAAGAGCGCTTTGTGTTTATGCTACAGGATATTGTGCTAAATAAGGTTATTTATTCAGCATTTTCAGCTATAAGTTCAAAGTTGAACAGGGAGAAGGAGCATCATCACAGACTCTTTGTTGTGATGATGAAAATTGGTGGCTAACTATGTGGTGTTCGGATGTCTGTTTCTTTGGAGTGCTGTAGAAGGGGAGCCCATGCACTGTGCACAGTCATCCTTTTGTTCATGCTCCACCCCCAGTCTCATACAGAGGCTTTTATTAAAAAAAAAAAAAGACATGGAATTTTTCTAGGTTAATTGAATTGAACTGATTTGAAGTCAATCTGGAGGAAAAATATTATGGCTAGCATCCTGTGTTTTATTTTATTTTTAATCACTTTCTTCTTCTCCTTATCTTGTCTTTTAATGTTACCATTGGGTTAAGTAGAAAAATTCTAAAAGTAATGTATGCTAGTTGACACTTTCAGACTCTATACATATGTGTAAGGTAAAAAGTGAATGTCCCCTCTTTCACTCTCTTTCATTCTCACCCTGTGGATTAACCATTGGTAGCAGTGTGATCTTTCATAACCATTTTGTATTGATTGACAAAAATAAGCATACTTTCTATATAAGCATAGAGAAAGACTATATATGTATCTGCTTTATAATAAAAATGGGATCTTAAACATTCTGCATATTACCTTTTTCACATGAAAGTAGATCATGAACATCTTTCTAACTGGTACATGTGTCAATTCAATTTATTCTTTATAATTGTATAAGTATTGTATAGTTTAGAAATGCCATTGTTTATTTACTAATTCTTTTTGCCATTGAACACTTGGGTTACTTTCAGTAATTTATTTCTCCAATGGTAGATTGAGCGCCATTGAGCATACATAGTCTTAGATACTTCTGTTTATTCTTATGTTGGACACATTTCTGCATAAAAAATTGCTGGGTGAGAGACTGGGTACATTTAAAACTGATTGATACGGCCAGATTGCCTTCCCAGAAGTTAGAACTGCTTTATACCCCAGCATACATTCCTCACAGCTTTGCCAAGAGTGGTACTTTAATTTTTGGCCTTTTTAATAAGTCAAAAAAGTCACTATTTTCACCCTTTTTTTCATTCTGAACTGCTTCTTAGTTTTCCTGAATTGTTGCTCTGACTTGTGACTTTTATTAGCTGCTGACTAAGAACACGGGCAGTAGAGCTTTCGCTGAAGAAATGAGGAAACTAACAGTTGGTAAAGTTTCTTGGTGTTTGGAAAACTTATCATTGTTACTTCACTGTTTTCCCCTTTAAATGTTCGTGCTGGAGCATCCAAATGACATCACTTTTGTTAACTTTTATATTTTTAAAATTTTTGCCAATTTTGAGATCATAGAAGTTGAAAGATGAAAAACAAGATAGCATGAAGCACATTTTCAAACCATAAGTTGGAGGTGCCTGGGTGGCTCAGGCATTAAGCATCTGCCTTCGGCTCAGGTCATGATCCCAGGGTCCTGGGATTGAGCCCTGCATCAGGGTCCTTGCTTACTGGGAACCTGATTCTACCTCTTCCTCTGCCACTCCTCCCGTTTGTGTGCTCTCTCTCTCTCTCTGACAAATAAATAAATAAAAATAAAATATAAGGTGATGTAGCTTAATAGAGTTTCCTTTCTTTTTTAAATTTCTAGTCTTTTTTTCTAAAAGACTTTTTATTTTAGAGAGAGTGCTAGCACAAGCAAAGGGAAACAGAGGGAGAGAATCTCAAGCAGATCCTGTGCTGAGCAAGGAGCCCGATGTGAGGCGTGATCTCATGACCCTAAAATCACGATCTGTGAAATCAAGAGTCAGATGCTCAACTGACTGAGTCAGCCAGGCACTCCTTAAATTTCTAGTCTCATTGGCCAGGCTTTTTTTTTTTTTTTTTCCTTTTTCCTAGGGGATATTACACTCTCCAGGGTTGATCTTTTACTTCTGTTTTTTCTTCCCCAGAATCTTCCATACTCCTTAATAAGGATTTGTTGATTTAGGTTGACTTACAGTCCAAGATTGGAATACAGGACATTCATTTATCCTGTAAATTCATGAAGGGAATGTATTTATGGGAAAACTTTCAAAATTCCAAATTTGAACAAGTCAAGTCTTATTTAGTGGTATTTTTTTCCAAACATGGTCAGCTCTCACCTGCCTGGGAAGATAAGTTGTTGGTTTTTTGAAATACTTTTATGGCCAGTTTTGAATCTTGGTTAACTGCAACCCTGTGCTAGTCCCCATCTTTAAAATATTTTTATTTGACATTATTTTCCTATGCCTCTGATAGCATGCCCAGGGAATTCAAATAAATCTCATGAGCATCCTATAAAGCCTATGTTATGAATGGAAATTTGCTGCAGAAACCATCACTACATTAAGTAAATTTTAACACAGATTTAAGCTCTATTTATAGAAGTAGACACACATTGATTTTTATATGCCTTCTAGCTTGTTTTAACTTTTTTATATACATTTCCCTCTGAGTGTTCTGTGTCATGCTAATCACTTTTTCTTGATTTTGTAATTTTCTTTCTTTCTTCTTTTTTTTTTTTGTATGTTATCTTGTTGGCTTCCTAAGATGCCAGAGGGCAAAGAGTGTCATTGTCATTTTTTCAATTATTTAAAATTTACATTTCCCAATGCAATATATTCTTTCCATAGTTGCATAAAGTAGAAAAATGTTCTTTTTTTTTTTTTTTTGAAGTCTTATTATTGGATTGTGTCATGCTTTCTAAAGGCTTTACCAATCCCATGCATAGGATTATTACCTGCAATATACCAACTATATTCATGACCTTCCTTGTGCTTCCCTTCTAGGAATCCCATGCATTCTCAGCCACATAGTAATCATTATGAACATGTTAAGAGTTTGTATAGTAAGGATAGCAGATAGAACTTCTCAATGGGCATTTGTTTGACAGAAATGTTTATGGGACTGGGAAATAAGCATTCTGAGATTGCCGTTAAGATTTTTAAAAGAATCATTTTGAAAGGCTGACGTTGGAGCAGCAGACCAGATTTTCTTTTTAATTCAATCATGCTGAGCAAGGAACTTTATTTTAATATTTTTGAATCTGCTGATTCCCAAGAGAGCTGTCTTACAAAAATCTCATTCACTTTATTTCATAACCTTGTCATTTAGGGCCAAAGTTGACTTTCTCTCTTGTTTACAGATATTCTCCAGACTTCAAAGCTCTTACTACTCTCTGATAAACATAATCACCATCTTCCAGAAGTAAAGTACTGTCACTACCTAATTCCAGTTTATCTTTGCCTGCTGTCTCTGAGGATTATCACAGATAATGCCAAGGAAAATAGAGAACCATCTGGTTAAAAGAGTAGTGACTTTAAGTGGTATTGTATGAGGGAGAGAGAGGGAGTAGGGTGGGAGGAATGTGTATTCTTAACAAGAATCAAGCAACCTTTTTCTTAGTTTTTCTCTTTTCTGGTGGTATTTTAGTAATTGGAATACTTGAAACCAACTCTTAGACCATCACATCTAAATACTTGGAAATCTTTTTGAATTGCAACAATTTGCCAAAAAAGGTACCCTAGCACTCCCAGAGTGTTTGAGAGAAGCAAAGAGGAAGCCACAGTCTTTTCTGTCCTCATTTCTTAAGTCACACACCATCCACTATCCCTTTTGCCACATTCTGTTTGTTAGAAGTGAATCATTATAAAAGGAGGGGAATTAGGTTCTACCTTTCGAAGGATGGAGTATAAAGAAATTGTGCAGCGTATTTTAAAGCCACAATATTATGGTAATGATATTATGGTATATGGTTATGATATATGGTTTTTAAAAAATGTGGTATCAGTCTATTTGGATTTTGCAGCAATGTTAATAAATGAGATGTGGTGTAGTTTGCTCTTAATGAAGTTGTTTTTTTAAGGTCTTGCAATGGCTGTTATACTCCCTTTTCAGAAATAACTTGGAGGTTTTTCTTATGTTTTTATGTTTCTGGGAGAGTTTCAAGTATCATTTGGGTATTGATAGTTTTTAAAAGTATGCTGGAATTCTCCTGAGAAACTGTCTGGGCCTGAGCCTTCTTTTGTTGGGAGCTGTGTAACTACTTTTTCTATTTTTTTCATAATATTTGATTTATGTAGACTTTGTATTGAAGCCATTTTTGGTCCTTTTTTTTAAGATAGTTTCTGAAAGCAAATTTATACTTAGAAGTATATCTTATTGTTTTTATACTATAAACCAATGAAAGTAAAATAAAAATGTTATTACATGCTTACATATCTTATATATAGGCAAACATCAGAAACACCCTTATCTTACACATACTTATTTTTTAACCTGTAGGTGAAGGCATTGCTAGTTAGGTAAATATGAGTGAATGTAAGAGTTTTCAAAAAACCATTAATTAGTTTTTTTGTATTGTGTATGCTATTTGAAGACATCAGTCAATTCATCATACACTAATGAGAGAGATACTCTTTATCCCTAACTTTATATAGCAATTTGAGTTTGTTTTCAGATCTATTCTCAATTAAACAATCTTCCTTGAGTTTATTTCTTTATAAAGTCAGCTTACATGTTGGTAAGAATGTGATTGTATGAGTGAATGAAACACGTGACAGTGTTGTTAATAAACATTTTGGTTGTCAGGTTTCCATTCTTTATTAACTCATTCCTTCTTTCTCAGATACTGCAGTCCACCCCTAAGTTAGAATTAGGTGACATACAACAGTGGAGGTGACTTGGTACTTGCTCTCGAGGAGGAGCTTAGATCTAGTAGATTCTAAACTAGGACAGTGGTAGTAAGATCTGATTGAAGAAGTATTTAGGAGATGTCAAAATTGTAAGCCAAATTTATAAAATCATTTTGTCTTCAGTTTTTCTGGAGATTAAGATATGGATCATTCAGTAGTTGAGCTTGTTAAATTTTGTCCTTTTCCTTATAATTTATATAATTTTTTCAGGTTTTTCCCATTTATTTTTCTTTAGAGCTAAATAGTAATAAGATTGCAGATATCAAAATTATTTTAGTTTGGTACTAACAATTAGAAATTAACCCCCTTTTTTTGGGGGGGGAGATAATAATTGTTACTAAATACCCATGAATTGCTGTTTAGCTTTTAATTTTGTGGTTATGACATTAAGATGTTCTGAATTTTCTTTTTTTTTTTTCCTTTAAAGATTTTATTTATTTATTTGTTAGAGAGAGAGAGAGAGAGCACACGCAGACAGAGAGGCAAGCAGAGGCAGAGGGAGAAGCAGGCTCCCTGCCGAGCAAGGAGCCTGATGTGGGACTCGATCCCAGGACGCTGGGATCATGACCTGAGGCGAAGGCAGCCGCTTAACCAACTGAGCCACCCAGGCGTCCCCAGAATTTTCTTTTTATTGTGGAATCAGAAAAAGAGAAATAAGAACTCAGTTTTCTTTAGTTGTTTCATTTTCATGTCTTAAGTGTTCACTAATGAGGGGAATTATATATTATACTTGTTCTGAATTTTTGCTGGCCTTAGGATCTAGGATATAGTAAATACCCAATAAACTTTTGTTTGATTTGTATGTATTGAAGCATTACTATGGAAAATGATAAAATATTTTCATGGTAAAACATAGTATTGTTATTTCTGCTTTTTTCACTTCCTGGCAAGAAGATTAGTGTGATGTTGAAATTATGGTATTTATGCTTATTCTTTAAAATCTTCACAAAATGTCTGTTTTGAATCAGTGGAACACATTTTTAAAGATTATGCTGTTGTATGAATCTTAAGTTTTTTAATAGTTTTTACTTCAAGAACATTTAATGAAATAGGAACATTTTTTGGCTTTACATAGAAGGCAGTAGTTTCCCTGTTCAAGCTAAAAAAAAAAAAGGTTGGTAAATGTAGGTCTTCACTGAGTGAAGAGAGTTACTGTGAAAGCTACTATTTCATGCACATATTCTCAAGCTCAACGAAATACTAGCAGCTGTGGTTGAACTTAGAAAGCACTATCCAGGGGCACCTGGGTGGCTCAGTGGGTTAAAGCCTCTTCCTTTGGGTTGGGTCGTGATCCCGGGTTCCTGGGATCGGGTCCCGCATCGGGCTCTCTGCTCTGCGTGGAGCCTGCTTCCTCCTCTCTCTCTCAGCCTGCCTCTCTGCCTACTTGTGATCTCTCTCTGTCAAATAAATAAATAAAATATTAAAAAAAAAAAGAAAGCACTATCCATCATGCCAAACCCTGCAGTATCTTAGTCCAGCTAACTATGTACCATTCTGCAAATCACAAAAGAAATCTCTTAAATGATTTAGTGGACAAATATTCTGTTACAGTTATATCAAGTCTTCTTTGGAGCTATTTACTTTCTATTTTAATTACTTTTACATTTTATAGTTCTACTTAAAGAATAATATCAATGCCTATAGTAAAAACAATACAAACATCAATAACAATACCAATGTACTTATGTATAGAGGAAAATTTGATAGGTCATAAAATATACAAATCAAGGCACCCATGAAACTTAAAATTCCCAATCTATACATTGAGCAAGATTCCTGTTGCACTTGACATTTTCTGTCAGCTCTCCAGAATTACCTTTGAAGCCACTGTTGTTACAAGCATGGAAGTAAAGAGAGAAAGAACAATCTAACCTTGTGTTCTTAGAGCTCTCATTGAAGTCGATCGACAGCTAACTGTGAACAAATCTATCCCTCTTTCAGTATTAAAGTGTCTAACAATATATAACAAGCTACATGTGGTGTGGTGTTGTTTTTTTAGAAAATTTTTAGGTGTCTTGCTAATTTCTTGATGCTGTGTGACAGTTTTAGCTTTTGCATAACATCAGAATAAATGAATTACATCTTCCTAAAGATCTGTATGCAAATGCCATTTCATGTTGGATTCTGTTTTTTTAACCTTTAAAACTATGTATTACATTTTGTTTTTATTAAGTGTGTGAAACATATATTAAAAATCAAGTCCTAGCTTATTTGAAGGAAGCTAATTAAAATCTAAATTATATTTTACTTAGAAACATGAGTATTGGGGCACCTGGGTGGCTCAGTGGGTTAAGCCTCTGCTTTTGCCTCAGGTCATGGTCTCAGGGTGCTGGGATCCAGCCCAGCATCAGGCTCTCTGCTCAGCAGGGAGCCTGCTTCTCCCCGTCTCTCTGTCTGCCTCTGCCTACTTGTGATCTCTCTCTCTTTGTCAAATAAAATAAAATCTTTAAAAAAAAAAGAAAAAAGTTTTAGTTGGAAATCCAACTAACCAAACTTAGGTAATTTATTTACTGTGAAATGTCTGTCTTTACTTCATCCTTCCCCCTTTCTTCTTTCTCTTCTTTTCTTGTATATGATGCTGCTGCCAAGAATGATAAATTCCAATCAGTAACATTGATAAAGTTATTTCCCCACTGCACACAAGTGAAAATGATTTTTGTGTGTCTGTTATTTTCAGCCTGCAGTTTCTGGGAGCTTGCCTCCTAGTGTTGATATTCCATGTTAATAACAATGAGTACAATTTGAGATATTTCAGAAATACGGCATTTGCTTGTTACAGTAGCATTTTAAAATAGTTTTCAGTATTTGGGCAAGACTGTTTCACAGCAGTTATAAATGTGTATGAATGATACCATTCTGTTGGCTGGCATTATGAAAGAAAAACCAGTTTAAAAAAATCTCCCTTCATGATTTTAGTTGAGGGAATAAAATCACGTGAAAATAATATTTGTGACAGTTTTATTGGGAAATATTTGGGGATTTTGCACTAAAAGGTCTGTACCTTTAATCAACCTCTGCAATGGTGAAATACTCAGCAACTAAATATTTGATTACAGATTGCATGTATGCTCATATTGTAACTTCTGGAATACTTAAAATAGTTATGAATTTATATTAACAGATTTTTTTTTTCCTTTTCACTGTAGTTAATTTAGTGAACTTGGAACACATGCTGAAGAAGTAAAAAGAATGATAAAGTTACAGAAATCCACTGTATGTTGGATTATTTTAAGATATGCCAGTCTTTCTAACCTAAAAATTATTGTAATTTGATTATGTCAGACTTAGATGCCTGGCTATTAGGATGTTTTCTTTTTCTTTTGTGCACAGTTAGGACCATTATTTTTATGGAATTTAGTGCAGGGAGCCTGACATTGAGGCTTAGTTTTACAGGAAGATCTTTTCAGAGTTGTCAGGAAGTAGATTCCAAATATAATTGTGCACAATCTGGCCACTTATTCAGTATTTCCTGACTTTCTGATAAGACAAAGCCCAGACTGAGTGAAATTTTCAGTGAAACCCGAACTTTTAGACTTTAATGCATAATCCTACAAATGGGATAAGTGCTGTGTGTACTTTTAGTGGGCTTTAAAAAAATACTAAGAATTTTTATTGAAAATTACTATCCAAAAAGGAATTGAAATTACTTTATGAATAGATTCATGTTTTTGTGACATACATTATCTAATGTTAAATACGGGTTTTTTAAATTTAAGTTTTGGAACATTGAGGGGCTATTGATGAAGCAAGTTATGTTCCTTAAGAAACCTGAGCTGAACATATTTACAACCAGAAAAAGAAATTAAGTATTTTCAGGTTTAGTCTATTTTTTTCTTTAGACAGACAAAATTAAATATTCTTACTCTTTTTAAAAAATATTGTTACTCTTTTTAGAAATTTCCTGTTATAAACAGCAGGTGTAATATCTACATGGTTATGCATTCTTTTAATTTAATGCAACACATTCCAAGTCAGCATAAATGGTAAAACATACACAGCATTCATACAGTGTGTTGTTAAGTATTATAAAAGGAAAAGTACAATAAGTTCCTTTGTGTTGGAAAACACTTTTCCTATATCAGAATCAAGGAAGGAGACAGTAACCTATAGTTGGACATTAGATAAAATCTCTTTCTGAGTTAGCAAGTAAAATTTGCTAAATTTGTGCAATGATGAGATAGGTTTCTTTAATAGTACTTAACAGTTCTATTAAAATTAGTTTTTCATTATTTTGGTTTATTTGTGGTCATTGTGTTGTTGTTGTTTTTTTTAATGTGTGGCTTGGCAAAAAAGTCACTTAGGTTGGCAGGAATCTAACCTAAAAAAATTTTTTTTTCTTGTTTAACTATTTGAAATATTTCTTACAAAATCCATTTATCTGGATAAATACCATGCTAATTAGAATGAAAAAGTTACAGAATTTTTTAAATTTGTATATTATCAGGGAAGAAATTTGACATTTTATTTATTTGGAAAACAGTTAACAAAGCACAAATTAATTCTCCCTCAGAATCCATTTTCATTTCATTTCATTATGCATTTTTATTGGGATACTTCTTTTTGATCTAAATTTATTTAGAAGCTGGTGTACTGGAATGGGAATCTTGAGAACCCTTGAAAACCATTAAATTATGCTAGGGAAGAAGAAAACAGAACAAAACAAAAACAACAAAGAAGTTAAAGTGGTGACTTTCCATGTTCAAAACATCTAAATAACTGAGTTTGGTTAGTTGGTTCCTTTCTTCTATCCTTTCCTTCCTTCTCTTCCTTCATTCCCTCATTCCCTTTCTCCATCCTTCCCTTCCTCTTGGTTTTCTCATCTTTCTCCTCTTTCTTCCCTCCGCCATCTTTTTCCCTTCCTTTTTTTTTCATCCCCTCCAGTGAGTGAACAAATGATAATCAAACATCTACTATGTTCAGGCACCGTGGCAATTGGTGGGGACGAGTCAAAGGAATAGAAACAAGTTTAAAAAGATGCTTCGAAATAGAGAACATATGACTGAATGCCTAGTTCTGTAAATTCATTCAATGAATTTTGGATGCCTTTTACTTCGGTGGGCACTAGAGATTTTTTGCTCATATGAGGGTCATGATGCAAAAAATATCTGGTGCTATAATGGAAGTATATTGCAAATATCATGGGAGTGTGAAGAAAGGAGCATCTTGATCAGCCTTCAAAAAAAGATTATTATGCTCAGGTTTGGAAGCCTGGTTCAGATTCCTCATGTGTTATTAACAGTTATTTAATATTAGAATTTATGAATTTTGCAGACTCAGCCTTACTGCTACCCCAGAATCTTTAGAGTTAAGGATGGGTGGCAGTGGGAAAACATCCTAAAGGGTTACTGAGTTATCTTCTCCCCGCAGAAGATGCCGTAAGAAGGCATCACAGTTGTGGTCTGGGAATTGGGAAAGGTAGCGTTGCATTCAGAAAATGAAATGTTGTTCCTTGTCTGTGTGCATTAAAGGATGGCTAGAGCCATGCTCAGGGCATAAGCTTTCTTGGAGCTGCTCTCATATTCGCTTCTTTCCAGGTCACTCTGCTAAAGATACATGTGGTCCCCACATCACCTTCTTGATACAGTACTTTTACACTACAAAAAATATTTTAAAAGTTGTTAGATTCTAAGGCTTGTTCTCAAAAGTTCATGTGGGATCTGACATACAATAGTATTGGGATTTCTCCAAAATTACTTAAAAACAAACTTAAATGATAACCCATGTGTTAATAGACAGCTTCTTGGAATAGATTGCAGTGTAATGTTCTGGGGTTTTGATCCATATCTGATTATTTCTGACCAGACTAACATGTAAAAAGTTTTTTGTAGTATCAGCAAAATATAAGTAGCTAAAAATAATAACTTTAAAGATGATACATCGCTTTCAAGGTTTTTTTTTTTTTTTTAAGATTTTATTTAATTGTCAGAGAGAGAGCATAGGCAGCGGGTGCAGCAGGCAGAGGGAAAGGGAGAAGCAGGCTCCTGCTGAGCAAAGAGCCCTGGGTGGGACTGGATCCCAAGACTTTGGGATCGTGACTTGAGCCGAAGGCAGATGCTTAACTGACTGAGGTACCCAGACATTCCCACTTTTTAAGTTTTTACACTTTTTCAACATGTTTATCATTGGCAGAGCAAAATCAAAGGCAATATTTGGAGGATGGATGGAGAAATTGATGTTATTTAAAAATTTAAAAACCAAAACATAGTTCAACTTTTTCTGGTCCTTCTAGTTTTTATATTTGCTAATGTATCAAAGTATGTATATTTTGTACTAAATTCTGTACACAACTAAATTAAAAGACATGGTTTCTTCCTTCAAGGTATTTACTGAATTGACCTCTAGAGTGCCCATGATTAGTATAGGTATGACCAAATATCTCATCTCACAAACCAAGGAACCACCTCTTCTTCTCCATCCCCCTCTCCTATCTGCCTACTCTCTTATCTTCCCTCCTTTTTAAGAGTAAACAGTGGGTTTGATAACAGCCATTGTCAGCTGGCAGACATTTTTTTACTGTAGATAAGAGAAAGGACAGAAGTATCTTAGAAACCTGGCTATAATAGGAAAATTATTTGTTAAAAATGCTCTGGAGTGTGGTATGTAAATATAACAAATTACTACTGGCATATAGATAGATGTAGAACTGATTAAAATATATAGTGCATACAAAAATTAGTAAGTCATTGTCCCTGTTTTCGGAGGATCTCAAGTCTAGTTTGAAGAGCACCAGATATATAAGAAATTGTAACATAAGGTCAGCCCCAAAAGAATAGCATTTTGATTTGGGGATAGAGTGATAAATTTAATTGTTTTTCATTCTAAACTATATGCTTTTTCCAGTATTTTGAAGAAACATGGAATAGAAAAAGAACAGAAAGACTTTTGGGAACTTTTGTAAATCTGTTTTACTGTAAGTTGTATATGAGGAATGTGATAGAAGGTAGTTAAAAAAATTTGCAAATTCCAGAATTTGGAAAGGTCTTAATTTGCCTAGAATACAAGTTTAGATGTTTATTAGTAATTCTTGTGGATTTATAAATACACTTCTGGAAATCCCACTTTTTATTGCCATATCAGAGCTTTTTTTTCATTCCAAAGACCTTGGATAAGTACAGCTCTTTAATATAAAGGAAATTAACACAGCATTAAAGTTTTTGCTACTACTCATTTTGAAACACAATTTCCTCTAGGATCAATTTTATTAATATTTGAAACATGATATGAATGGCCTATACTGAAAAAAATTGGAAAGCTCTTCAATTAAAGACAAGTTATTGGGCTAGGAAATAGAAATAAATCTTAGATAAGCACTAAGGTTTGCATTCAATGTGAGTCATACTGATGGTTCTGTAACAGAATCATGTGTTTGAGAATATATTCACACTCTGAATTTTTGTCTTTCTTATCCCATTTTCCTTGACAAAAAAGATTGACAATTTGGGAAGAAAATTCAAATGAAGATTTTGACCTCTTTTTTTGAGGAAATGGTGATAAGATGTGTTCTTTTAAAGAAATTCTGCCTTCTGTTAAGTATACCTAATTTGTCTTCAGCTATGCTGATTTTTTTTTAAGCTGTCTTTAGAAATTGAATTTGCAGTATGTACTTGAGGGTAGGAAATATAGAAGATTTAAATGAGGACATATTCATCATATGTTAGGAGAAAGAATTTTTTCCTCCCTTTGGGAAAGTTTGATTCATTCATTGATCCAGTATTTACTTGATCAGCCTGTGCTCAGTACAGAGAGAGAAGTAGCCTCTATACTGGCCAGCCATCCCTGCCCCTCACTACGCATAAGGGGCCTGCTTAGCTCACTTTCAAAGTCATCTGGGAGATGCCATGGGGCTGTGTTTGGGACCTGACTTTCAGAGACAGTCCTGGACCCATTGGCCCTTGGCATTAGGCCCTCTGGGAACACTGGGGCTCCAACTGGTTGTCTTAGTCTCCCCACTGAGTGCCTTGCAGAGACTGGCATGGCAGGGAGAACCAAGTGTTAGAAGAGAGATTTTGGTAAGCTAAGGTTTTTGGTTATTTTGTGATAAATTAAGAGTTGCTTATTTCATATACAGAGTAGGTAAAAAATACTAAGCTCTTAGGATGGCCCTGAGAATTATAACTCCTGGTGTTACCTTACATGAATGTTTTGCATGATGCAGAACTGAAAGTTATAAAAGGCACTAGAAATCAATCAGAGTTAAATTAGATGTGTTCTGTATGACTTTAGATTAGTATGTCTCTTGTTAATTTAAATTAGGTTCCACTCATTGATTGCAAACTGAAATTGTCTAAGAGGTTTTCAAGAAATAAGTAAATGGGCGTGCTTGGGTGGCTCAGTGGGTTAACCCTCTGCCTTCTGCTCAGGTCATGATCTCAGGGTCCTGGGATCAAGCCCTGCATCGGGATCTCTGCTCAGTAGGGAACCTGCTTCCCTTCTCTCTCTCTCTGCCTGCCTCTCTGCTGACTTGTGATCTCTGTCAAATAAATAAATAAAATCTTTTTTATTTTTTTATTTAAAATAAATACATAATAAAAATAAAAAATAAACAAATAAATAAAATCTTTTTTATTTTTTTATTAAAAAAAATTTTTTTTAAAGATTTTATTTATTTGTCAGATAGAGAGAGAGAGCAGGAGCGAGCACAGGCAGAGTGGCAGGCAGAGGGAGAAGCAGGCTCACTGCCGAGCAAGGAGCCCGATGTGGGACTAGATCCCAGGACGCTGGGATCATGACCTGAGCAGAAGGCAGCCGCTTAACCAACTGAGCCACCCAGGCGTCCCAAATAAATAAAATCTTAAAAAAAAATAAGTAAATGTTTCTCTTGAGAGTCTTAATAATTATTTTTGGCATTTCCAAAGCATTTTATTTCACTGACTAGATTTTGAACAGTAGCTGTATGTCTTCTAAACAAATTCTTTTATGATAGTGTTTTTTTTTCTTACCCACAACCCCACATACCCAAAGTTAATTTTTTAAGTTAAGTGACAGTATTAGAAGTCCTTATAACTACATCACCTTATTAATTCAAGAGTGTTAAATTAAGTTGTTACAGTGTATCAAGTATATGGTAGTGTGTCTCCCCTAGCTGACCAAGTTTCCACTCAAAGCCTCCATCAGTGGAATGGAGGGCATATGGCAATTTTTACAGATCTTGACCTAAGGGCACTCAGCAAGGACATTGCAAATTGATAAGGATCACATAAAATTATGCCATGCTTGACAACAAACATGGTGACTTGGGATGAAATTATTATTTATTTACTTTTAAAATTTAAGTTATTTTTTATTAGATTGTTTTTTTTTTTAACTGTAGAATTGTTTTCAAGCTATTGCTCATAGAAACAAGCTTTTCTCTGCAATTAGGCATATCCTACCTGCTGATGTACAGTTCTGCCACTTTACAAACATTAATTTTATGAGAGAAATAGACATACAACCTGTATGCTTTCTCTATGCAAAATTGCCTTTGTGTATGTATGTACATATATGTGTATATATAATTTTTAATTTTTTTTCCATTTTAATGTTATTCTGTAGTGTGATTGATGCTCTCTGTCAGCCTTTTGGTTTGGATAAAGCCACCAGTTTTCACAAGCCATGGTGTAAAAAAGGAAGTGTGCACATCACTTTTCTTATATTCATCTGTGTCTGTGTCATATTAACATAATGGTTGGTGTGTATGACCTTTTATCATGATTTCTGTTTTAATGAAGACAGATTAGTGATTTATATTTAGAGGGAGAAGAACTTAACCTCAAATCCTAGATTTGTGGTCATTATCCATATTCTTTCAGTTCTGTATCTGCTGAAATAGTATGACATCCTCATTGGAAATTGGGGCTGATGCTTGCACAAAAATGAACTTTCACTTTTTCAAAAAGCTACGCTCAAAGAGGGACATGTTCAGACTCCCTTTTGGAGTGTAGAGAATGCAGCACTGACCGCAGAGAATTTTCTTAGAGTGCAGATGCTGGGGAACTCCTTGTGTAGCACCATTACTAGTGGTTTAATGTTTCTGAATGGCATAGGTTACAGGGAGTGTCAAGAGGATGGAAACCTCCTTGTATTGACCTCTCTGAGTCAGTGCATTCATGTCAGAAACTAATCAAGTACAGCTGCAAGACTAATTGTGTGGGGAAGCTGTAAACACAGAAACTGTGACCTCTACTCGGAGCTCTGTTTTATGTACAAGCATTCACTTTGGAACTACTGACTGTGAACTTGAATGGACAATAATTTACTCAACTGAGCACAGACTAGTAGTATTTAATAATTACTGAGCTTTTCGGCATGAGATGGATGCCTGCAGATTTCTCGTGGAGGCATTTGAGAAAACTCGCTTAGGCCTAAATGAGTGAATAGAAGGAAGAAAGAGCTTGGGTTTGTAAAGCCAGGAGAGAAGTTTGCCACTGTTATCCTTTGAAGATCTTTTCTTTGAGCCTGTCTACTTATAATGGAATTTCACTTTAATCCTCAAGATAACTTGTCCTTCTCTAAGGCTCACTAATACTTGTTATAAACTCCTCATTAAAATACAAGTAAATTAAAAAAATAAAAAATAAAAAAATACAAGTAAATTAAAATAATTCATAATTTTTGACTTGATAATTGTTTTACAGAAGTGAAACAGTGGTTTTAAATTATGAGATGAGAGCTGATTTTATTTTTAATAGGAAATAGCTTAGCCACCTAAATATAATTCATATGGGCATGCACAGGGCTTAGACTTTGTCTGCATATGAACAAAAATGTTATTATTTGTAAAGTACCAAAATCTAATAAGATTATTCAAATATCCAATTAGGTTTTGGTAATCTTAGAATTAATTCAAGATGGCCAGCTTTATATAATGCTTTATCTTTATAGTGTATAAGTCATTTTATGATTTATTTTAGTTTTTAAAAAATATTAGTAGAATTTATTTATTTATTTTTAATTAATTTATTTATTTGACAGAGAGAGAGAGATCGCAAGTAGGCAGAGAGGCAGGCAGAGAGAGAGAGGAAAGGAGGCTCCCTGCTGAGCAGAGAGCCTGATGCGGAGCTCGATCCCAGAACCCTGAAATCATGACCTGAGCCAAAGGCAGAAGCTTAACCCACTGAGCCACCCAGGTGCCCCTAGAATTTATTTTTTAGAGAAGTTTTAGGTTCACAGCAAAGTTGAGAGGCAAGCATGACGGATTCTCATATTACCACCTTCTTCTCCAAGCCTCCCTTCTTATCAGGATGCCCCACCAAAGTAGTGAATTTGTTACAGTTGAAGAACCTACATGGACACATCATTACCAGCGAAAGTCCACACTTTTCCTTCAGAGTTTACTCTTGCTGTTGTTCCTTCTGTGCCTTATGACAAATCTGTAATGACTGTAGCTGCCACTATAGGGTAACGCAAAGTTTCACTGCCTTAAAAATCCCCTATATTCTATCCATCCCTTCTTCTCTGCAAACCTCTGGCAACACTGCTCATTTTATAGTCTCCTTGCCTTTTTTAGAATGTCATATAGTTGAAATCAGATGGTGTGTAGACTTTGCAGCTTCTTTTGCTTAGTAATGTGCATTTTAAATTAATTAATTTTATTTTTAGTAATATGCATTTAAGTTTCCACTGTCTTATTGTGAAGTGTTAGCTCTTTTTTTTTGTGCTGAACAGTATTCCATTGTTTTAGTTTAGCTTTTAGGAATAGAAGAAGCCTAATATGTTAGTGTTGTTACTTTTAAAAAATTTCATTTTAATTTTCATTCTTGTTAAGTAAAGTACAATTATTCCTGTTTGCACATGAGGAAACTGAGGTACAGAGAAGTTAAGTAGGTTTTCCAAAATCACATTGCTAGGAATTATAAATTCAGGAATTGAATCCCAAAAGATCTTGCTGCTGTCATTCTGTCTTAGAGAAGAAATATGTTAACATAAATAAAATCTGATATGTTGAAATTTTAAGTGTAACTAAATTTTTATTAAAAATACTGTATTTTTACATCTTGTACATTCTATCCATTTTTTTGGTGTGGAAAATAAACTGCTTTGGGAAAAGAAGATGTAACGAGTGTGTATAGTATATATTGCCATTTTACTGAGGTTTTAACTAGAGTGTTAGTCAATGCAGTTTAAATCTCACTAACTTTAAGATTTTGTGCAGTACAGAGTTTGGGTTTTTTTCCTTTTGTAATCTTGTCAATTTATATCTTTCTTGATGCAGTCAATGAATATAACATGCTAATTGTTTAGGTCGTTGTTAAGACATCTGCTACTTGAAGGAGTTAATTTTATCATATGATGACATCTAATGTCAGCTATACATTGTGAAAGCTCCTACTTTGGGAGATGTGGGAAATAATTTTGGTTTATATATAATGTGCCTTTCCCCCTCATGTTTTAAAAAAAACTGATATTTGAAATAATTACATGTCTAATTACTACACAGAAAATTTTTATTTAGTTTGCTAAAATATATTAATATTGAATTTATATTAAGCCATTCAGAAACTTTATTTTAATGACCATTACACATGCATAGTACTGTAATGGTATCTGTCTTGTGATTACGTTTTCTTAGACATGTGAGATTTGAAAACATCCACACATAAATATGCATGCATGTTTTTGGTTTTTATTTTAAAGAAAATTTAAAAATGTTTATGTCATTTTAAATTTTGGTTTTTATTTTATAGAAGATTTTAAAATGTTTATATCATTTCCCCTTCTGTAGTTTGCAGTTTTATTAATCTATCTGGCTTTTGAGGGACAAGTAGCAAGCCACACATGTATCTTTATAAAATAACACTTTTATATTATGCAGATGTGTGTAACATATTACACATAATAATGATTGACATTTGGTGTCCGTCATTGTGCTAATTTAGTTATATGGGTTTTCTCATTTAGTTTAATGTTGATAACCTATAAAGTAGATGCTACTCTTACTTTTATTTCACAGAAAACTATGGCTTCAAATCAACTAAATGCCACATGATCACACTCTTGATAAGTAGGATGTTGTCAAGAATTATAAAGAGTCAGGGGCACCTGGGTAGCTCAGTTGGTTAAGCATCTGCCTTTGGCTTGGGTCATGATCCCAGCATCATGGGATCGAGCCCTGGGTTCAGGTTTCCTGCTCTGTGGGGTGCCTCCTTCTCCATCTCCCTCTGCCTACTACTCTGCCTGCTTGTATTCTCTCTGTCAAATAAATAGATAAAATCTTTAAAAAAGGGGGTGCCTGGGTGGCTCAATGGGTTAAAGCCTCTGCCTTCGGCTCAGGTTGTGATCCCAGGGTTCTGGGATCGACCCCTGCATTGGGCTCTCTGCTCAGTGGGGAGCCTGCTTCTCCCTCTCTCTCTGCCTGCCTCTCTGCCTGCTTGTGATCTCTGTCTGTCAAATAAATAAATAAATAAATAAAATCTTGAAAAAAAAAATCCTAAAAAAAAAAAAAAAAAAAAGGAATTATAAAGAGAGATCTTACCCTACTTTCAGGCTCACAAATTAGCCTGCCTTGGTTTCATGGATTTTGGCAGAAGACAAGAGATTTCTGTTCAGAGTCAAAAAACTTATAGCAATAACAGTAGATGGAATATAATCATTTTCCTGTGATGGTTTCTGGAGCCCTAGTTGTTCTAGGTTGAAGTGAAGAGCACCAGGTAACACCTGCAAACACATTAGATTGCATGACAAGCAGAAGATTCTGAGCCTGGGGAACCCAAATCTTTTATAGTGGGCAGTAAGCATGGGTTTTTGCTCCAGAGCAAAAAAAACTATATCTTCCAAAGTTGTTCATTGTACACAGACATCCTTGAAAGACAGTCTAGAACAAAAGGTGAGTGCCTCTCTTGTAAGACGTGCAGAAACATGAAAGACCTATGGAGAATTTTTCTCCCAGTCAAGTGTTGGTAGAATGACTCCAGAGTGAATCTCTTTAACGGTCCCTTGTTATACTCTCTCCCCAAATAAAATATTTTTATTTTTTCTTTATTTTTTTAAATTTCCTTTTCTCCTCTATATAGTCTTTTCTAGATTATTTAAATAATTTTTAGAATTATCCTTTCCTCTCTAGCTTCACTGCCATTAGTGGTTTCTGGGTGCTTATCGTCTTTTGACTCAGTTATTGTAGGTAATCTGGGAGATCTTTTCCCTTGCTTTTTGTTTTCCTCATTCATTTTGTTTTTGGCCTCTTCCTGAAAGTCCCTTATAAATCTCTAATAGGTTTACTTAGCCAATCTTTGTTCTATGAATGGGTGGATTGAATATTCATACAAATGACCCATCAAACCCAGGCCCTTTGGCCTAGTATTTAAGACCATCTATAATTTGTTCCTTTCTTGTGTAATTCAACTTTGCTTCCCACTGGTTCCCTATAAAGTACAATATAATACTTGTTTCTATAACTGTACTTTATTCATTTGTTTCTTCCATCTGAAATGCCCTTTGTAGTTCTTTTCTGAATTCTACCTGTTCTGCTCTACCTTCACCATGAAACTCTCTGATAGTATGGAATGTACGTTCTGTGAGCACTTCCTGTATTTAAATCAGTATTTATTATTTAATGCTAATTGTTGTTGAATTAAAATAATTTTTGCTGGTTTTGTCTATGGCAAAAGTCAGAGACTATGTCATCTACATTCTTTGTATGCTACTGAAAGAAATGGTGGCTGTGAGCCTCAAGAAATGAGAAGTTGCATAGATGGGAAAAAATAGATGTGGAGATAAGTTGTAAGGAAGATATGGGAACACGGTTGAAACACAAGGTTGTTTTAAGGAATAATGTGAAATGAGATGGGATAGTTCTAAGATTATTTGATGGAATGGTGGCTTTGGATTTTCAATAAGCAATGAAGACCTACTGTAGATATTTGAGTAAGAATGGTATGATGAAAATGGTGCACTTGGAAAGACATGTCTGTCAATTTACTATGGATTGGGAGAAGTGAATACTAAGAAGCCAGCTAGAAGATATTTGTAGTTATCTTGGTGTCATTGGATGGCATAGATATTTTAGTGTGAAAACTAATACTTGGGAGGGATCAGAGGCTAGAGTAGGATGGAGTTGTTGCCATTTCTGTAGTGGGACAGAATTTAATACCACAGTTTATATGAAACTTTTATATTCTTTGAAAGTTTGATTCAGCAAGTGATGTTACAGCCAGATTTTGAAAAAATATTAATTACTTAGTATTTGTGATGCTAATGTAGCCGTTGGGGAGATACAGATGAATAAGAGACAGTCTCTTATTTTTCAGACCTAAAAGTTGGGTGAGCATAGTCATTTGTTAGATTTTGTTCATGCAGTGTGTCCCTTCCTTGTCTGGAGTCCATATCCCAGGCTCTTCCCTTAACTGTCTCTCAGTATGCTGCTGATCAGAAGAATTAGGAAAAATAGTGAGTGCTTTGGTGGGTCTTTTTCTCCCCTTGTACAGATAACCTCTTTAGCAGATAGGTTTATTTGTTTTTAAGATTTTATTTACTTATTTGAGAGAGAGAGAGAACATGAGCAGGGGAGGGGCAGAGGGAGAGGGAGAAGCAGGCTCCCTACAGAGCATAGAGCCTGATGCAGGGCTTGATCCCAGAACCCTGAGATCATGACCTGAGCCCAAGGCAGCTGCTTAACTGAGCCACCCAGGCACCCCAAGGCAGATAGACTTGATGGGATGAACATGGGGATTCACTTTCTTACTAATTGTAATAAATCTTCATTTTTCTTTCCATCAGTAGGCCTAACTGGTCACTTATGTTTGCACAGGTGGTTGTGAACTACTGTTCTAGTCATTTAAGATGTAATTCATTTTTGTAATACTTTTATTGAAACACAGCTTTGTAGTAACATTTCATAAAGTGAGGAAATGATACGCATCTGGTTTGAAAAATCCATACTGTGTTCCAGATTGTTGGCAAAACTTCAGAAACTGCATCTGAGAGTAATATGTGGTCATTTGTGTGAAATGTAGTATTCAGTAATGCTGGTAATACATGTCTGTATATAGTGGATAAAAATAGAGAATTGTGAAAATTTGTTATAATTAATCTCAAATTACCCTAGGATTGCAGAAAGGCAAATGATGATACATTTAACTCATGTAGGAATTTATAAATGTTTTGCTCTTTTCTTCCTATCTCATGGTACAGATTACTTTTATAATTGTTCAGAGATGAAGATTTATTAAATAAAATAATATGAAAACAAATCTCGCAGTGAGGGCAAATATTTCTAAAGTATCCACAATGTAACCTGTGGTAGTGTTGCTAAGAGGCTAATCTGAAACATCTGTTAGGCATATTCACATTTACTATTAGTTTGAGAATATTTATTACATACATATGGTGTAGTTAATCAGAATAAAAAGTTTAGTCTACACAAGTTTAAATCTTTAAAGGTATTTTGGCAGAATACTAATAGCTTAAAAACTATTCTAGCAGGACCCATTATTTTAGGGATTTTATTTGCATTTTCATTGAAATCTTGTTTATATGTTATTGCAATGGATGACTAAACTTGAAATTATCTCCATGCCTGTGTTGGCCAGAATAGTCCACTTAAAGGTAAGGTTAATGAAAATTCTCTCCTTCCCTCTTCTCTCCCTGTAATGTTGATAATTATGAAGACATGCATTTGATGTAGGTAAGGCATGACGAGACAGTATACCTATTAGAGTAGTAGCTTAGCTATCACTTTTAGGGATTTTTCTGATTAAATTTATTGATGATTCATAGGGCACAGAATGCTAGAGTGAAGGATGAGGAAAGGGAGATAGGAAACTTTTTAGTAATTGTAGCTCAGTAATTGTAGATCTGTTTTAATTTGAAGGCTCAGGCTGTTTGTTTTGGGACATTAAATTCTTGGGACAGACTCTGAAAGCAGCACCAAGTTTTATGTTTTTTTAAATATTTTAGGGGCACCTGGGTGGCTCAGTGGGTTAAAGCCTCTGCCTTGCCTTTGGTTCAGGTCATGATCCCAGGGTCCTGCTCCTCTCTCTCTGCCTGCTTCTCTGCCTACTTGTGATCTCCGTCTGTCAAACAAATAAATAAAATCTTAAAAAAATATTTTAAAGTTTTACCTAGGGTGGTGAAATTAATAATTCTGCTTTTGTATTGCCCTTGGAAGTTTTGCTGTGATCCTCTTACCTTATGGCTCTTTTTCTCTGCTTCCCTGTGATCTTTGCTGTACCTGAAATAGTTTCAGGAGACTTTCCAGGTGTCCCTTAGATCTCTTGCTGGGATTCAAAGACCACATGTTTCTAGTTTAATGAGTTGTCATTAGGTAACATTGTTTACTTAATTGAAAGCATAAATTTTCCAGGCTATAGTAACAGTAATCACCACCATTTATTGACCCTCGTCCCTGTGCCAGGTAATGTGCTAAATACCTTACATGCATTTATTACTTCATTAAGTTCTCAGAATAGCTCAGAAGTGATGCATTCTTAGCCCCATTTTTACAGATAGAAAACAGGGCTTGGAGACACTTTCCCAGTTGCCAAAGGTCACACACAATAAGGATTTCAGAGCCTTAGTACTTTCCGAATAACACACTGCCTCTTGGAGTATAAATTTTTAATAAAGTTGGGTTTTGGTGTTTCCTATAAATATACTGTTTACTACATCACATAATCTCATATATGCTCATTTCATGGAAGATTTTAAAAACAGAGCTGTTGGGGTGCCTGGGTGGCTCAGTGGGTTAAAGCCACTGCCTTCTGCTCAGGTCATGATCCTGGGGTCATGGGGTCGAGCCCCATATCGGGCTCTCTGCTCTGCAGACAGCCTGCTTCATCCTCTCTCTCTGCCTCTTTGCCTACTTGTGATCTCTGTCTGTCAACTAAAAATAAAATAAAAAAAACAAAAAACAAAAAACTAGAGCTGTCATTGCTATTGCTAAGTTCTCTATCCCTGGTCTTTCTTCCCCAGGCATCCTATTGTCATGGACTTAGTGAGGTCCACAGAGTAAGAAGTATATTGAAGAGAATTAGGAAGAAAACACAGAGAGTAGGGAGACCCTGTAGAATCGAGGAAGCTGCAAAAACCATTACGGAATGGTACCCTTGACCATTCACAGTCTTGGGCTGGTGTGCATGCTCTTCTCTTTATTCCTTTTATTTATTATTATTTTTTAAATTTTATTTATTTGACAGAAATCACAGGTGGGCAGAGAGAGAGGAAGGGAAGCAGGCTCCCTGCCAAGCAGAGAGCCCGACGCGGGGCTTGATCCCAGGACCCCGGGATCATGACCTGAGCCGAAGGCAGAGGCTTTAACCCACTGGGCCACACAGGCGCCCCTCTTTATTCCTTTTAAAGCTCATTTAGTTCATTGGGAGGTGGAGTTTGGGGAGACAGAACAACTAAAGAGATCTGTTTTTAAACCGCTCTTTCCTTTTGAGTCCTTGTTTGTAAAGATCACCAAGTATAAAGCATTGAAATTCTCTTGAGATAGTATAGCAGATAGTAAATAGGTAAAGAAAGGGCCCTTTGACTTCAGAGCTGTGAGATCTTGGGCATGTTTATTAACTTTTTTAGTACTATTGTCTCATGTAGAATGGGCATCGTGCTACATACTCAGGGTTTATTAAAAAGCCAAAATCAGATATTATATCTATCTGTATACCTTATATATATCTGTCTATGAAAAATAAGGCTTGATACATAGCAAACACCCAGTAGTTCATAGTGAATATTAACTAATCTGCATAAAAGTCATTTTTTTTTAAGATTTTATTTATTTGACAGACAGAGATCATAAGTAGGCAGAGAGGCAAGGCAGAGAGAGAGGAGGAAGCAGGCTCCCCTCGGAGCAGAGAGCCTGATGTGGGGCTCCATCCCAGGACCCTGGGATCATGACCTGAGCCGAAGGCTGAGGCTTTAACCCACTGAGCCACCGAGGCGCCCCAAAGTCATTGGTTTTTTAGTAAAATGTGTAGACCCCATTCAGTTTTGAACTGTTAAAAGATAAACGGAGATAGTAAAATTTAGAAGAGTTTATTTGAGCAAATGACAATTTTCATGGGGCAACACCAAACTGAAAGTGGTTGGGAGTGCTCTGTGGACAGGAGCAGGGAAAGGCTTTTCTACAGCAGGAATGGAAGCAATGCGAGGAAACTATTTGATTGGCTATAGCTTAACAGGGTGCTTCATTTGGAAAAACCTAGTTTGTTGATTGTTGTGATTGGTTGTTCTTAGGTTTCAGTTTCTTAACCTTGAGGCACTTATGGGAATTTATTCTAACTTAGGTTTTGGCTTGCATGGAGGTTGCCAAAGCATAGAGCCACTTCAGTCTAAAGGCTTTCTTGTTTAGGTGGCTGGGTGGGGATGCCTGGGTGGCTCAGTTGGTTGAGTAACTGCTTTTGGCTCAGGTCAGGACCCCAGGGTCCTGGAATTGAGTCACACATCGGGCTTCCTGCTCAGTGGGGAGTCTGCTTCTCCCTCTGCCTGCCGCTCCCTCTGCTTGTGCTCTGTCGCTTGCTCTCACTCTCTCTCTGGCAAATAAATAAATAAAATCTTAAAAAAAATTACTTTAGCACTACTCACTTTAGCTCTTCTGCATTATTTTTTTTCCTTGCTGGTAAATGGTAATGACTGCCTATCTCTTGCGTGAATTGTGGGAGTTACAAAATGGATGGATTAAAGTGGAGATATGTGATTACTCGAAAGGATCAGAATGGCTCTTATGTCAGAATAAAATTTGGCTGAAATATAATGGAATATAATAATAATTCTAAAGGAGGACTTTGTAAATTACAGAAGGTGTTGGTCATTCAAGGAAGGAAGAACTAGGAGTTGTAGATCGAAGGTTAGCACTGCCAGGATAATAGGGAGAATGCCATGGCCTGGGAGTAGAAATGTCCTATGTGTGATCAGTGTATTTCTTCTGATTTAATAGAAATGGTGTTTTTGTTTGTTTATTTTAGCTTGACATTGCTTTGTATTGAAACCTCCATTAATTCGTCTTGCTCTGATGTGTTTTTCATCAAGAAATCTTCTAATCTGGCTTCTTTTTTTTTTTTTTTAAAGATTTTATTCATTTATTTGACAGATAGAGAGATCACAAGTAGGCAGAGAGGCAGGAAGAGAGAGAGAGGGGGAAGCAGGCTCCCCGCCGAGCAGAGAGCCCGATGCGGGACTCGATTCCAGGACCCTGAGATCATGACCCGAGCCGAAGGCAGCAGCCTAACACACTGAGCCACCCAGGCGTCCCTCTAATCTGGCTTCTTATGCAGTTTGCATTTAGGGAGAGTATTCATTAATAAAAGCCTTAGAATGTATTGTTGTTTTGGCAGTTAAGTTTTATATTATACATTTATAGACTACATTTTGGTTAGAGCTGTCTCTGATAGCTTGATGAGTGTCAGTAAGCATTTGTAAAATGGTCTCTTTGCGTGCTAAGAAATCAGATTTCTTTGCCTGCTGAGAGTCAAACTACTCTCCATCCAGTAGTGTCCCATGGAAGGTGTGCTGCCAAATTTTAGTCAGTACAAACTTTTATTGTTGTTGCAACTATGCAGTTCTTTTGTGACATCATTTGGCAGAACACTGACCTTAATGAAAAAGTGACAATGCCTGAGATACCTAGAGTGTGATGAGAAGCCAGCACCAAAGAAAGACTTTTGAGCTATTTGAGAACTTGGCCTCTACAAGAGCAGTATCCACTTATATTCACAGACTCTACAGAAGGACAACTTATGAGCTTCCAAACTATAGTGGGTCCTATATCTGTTGTTCTCTGTTGGATCTCAGCATGGTAGTATGTATTCAGTAAATTTTTGTGGAATGGGTGAGTAGACTGAATATTCATTCAGTGATGTATAGGAGATCAGTTGTGGACATAAAAAATATAGAATACACTTCTTTTTAGAAAGACTACTTTTTTGAGGTATGATCAACATACCAAAAGCTGTACATATTTAATGTATACAACTTGATAAGTTTGGAGATATGTATACAGCTGTGAATTCATTGCCACAATCAATGCCATAAACCTGTCTATTAACATCCAAAAGTTTCTACATACTTCTTTATTCTTTCTTTTGTGTGTGTTTTGTTTTTGTGGAACATGCTCTTTAATGACCTAATAAAGATAATATATAGGCTGATACCACATCTATTATCTTCTTCTAAATGGTGATTTAAAAAGACCTTCTAGCTATTCAGTTCAGCAGCAGAAAGTCTGTATAAGTGAACTATTACAGCATTCCATAATGATGTGATGTTGGAAAACAGAGTTTTAGATCCTTAAAATGAGACAAAAAAATGAATTCTTTTATGGAATATAAAATCTCTTAGCGCTCTTGTAGTAGTAGTTGTAGCCATGGCTGACTTTGGTGTTATTCTGAGTCTTAATTTCTTCATTCCAAAGTGCTCTGAGCACACAAGGAGGTTGAGAACCTCTATTCCAGACTGTGGTGAATTCTCGATGTAATGCAGTCCTGCTAGGGATCGGTGGAGCCACTAGATGATCTTCCCAGGTATGCTTAATTAAGTCATATTCACAGAATACCTACATGGGAAAGTTACTTCTTGGTAGGCTATGCTGTAGGTCATCATGTGAAGGGGAGTTTTCTTTAAGGAAAACATATTACCTGTGTAGTTCAGACTCTATAACACTTTTTTTTTTTTTTTTTTTGGTGTTTTCTTTTGGCTATAGCACCAGGTTATGAGGCAGAAATATATATATACTAGTAATTATAGTGTTTGCTTAATTAAATGGTCTTATTTTAAGTACTTAGAACATTTTCCCTTATATTACATCACTATGGAATGTTATGGGAAGGAAAGATTGAAGCTATGGGTCACTTATGCTGAGTTTCTGTTGCTACAACAACTGAATGATTCTAAGATATTTTTCAGCCAACCTCTTGAATAAAGAATTGGATAAAGTTGTGTCAGCTGCCAAAATATGCATCTTTCTTAGATTATAAAAAGTATGTTCTAGGTTTTATATATCCATAATTGACTTCCTATTCAATACTGATGGAATATATAAGGAGATATAGGTGCTAAAGAATTTTATTCTATTACTTATTATAACTTCTATCATATATATAAAACCAACAACTCATTGGTATTTAGTAATGCAAAAACCCATTTTCTGTACATTTTGGATTCATTAAAATACTTCAAATCATCCTAGATTAAGTTGTTTCTAAAAGGTGTCACATTTCTTTCTTAGCTAGAATATAATAACTTAAATTGTTCATTATTATTAATATGAAAGATTTTATAATCCTGTAATATTTATACATTTAGGACCTACCAAATTGGGGAGGGTTCTAAATTCTAACTAAATGATCTCCATTGACTCTTAATTTTGAGCTTAGCTTACTTATTTTCTATTGCTTTATAGGGAACCTCCCCCAAAACAGCAGCAATTTTATTTGCTTATAATTCTGTGCATCAGCAGTTTTGTCTGGGCTTAGCCAGGCAGTTCTTCTGTTGGTCTGTCTTGGGATCACTCACATAACTCTAATCTTCCGGTGCTTGGTGGCCTTAGATGATGTTGAGCTAGGTTTTTGCCTCTCTGTCTCCCTGGTCTCTCACCCTCAGGTTGGTTAGCTTTGACTTCTTTACACAGTAATCTCAAGGTTCCAAGAGGTGATACTGGAGCCCAAGTTTGGGAGTCCCACACTGTCGTTTTTGCCACATTCTGTTGATGAAACCAAATCATAGGGCTAACCCAGGAAGGGAGGGAAACTAGTCTCTTTCGGTAACTCTAACGAACAGAGCAGCAAAGTCAGATTGCAAGTGGCCATACACATAGGGATGGGAGAAATTGTTGTGGCCGACTTTGCAAACAGTATAACATTCTTAACCAGTTTCCTATTTTGCTTTTGCTTTTATCATTATTATTTTTATGCCTTCCTCTAGCATCCCAGTCTCTTTTCTGTTCTATGAATTTGCTATTATGTTTTTGAGACAACTTAACCCACATTTTTAGAATGACATGTAAATTAAGAAACAGACTTACTGTGAGAAAGGGCATGAGGTAATTTACTATAAATCAAGTACATGCTGGTCGTGACATCTCTTTCAGGCTTTGAACTTTTTTTTTTCAAACTATGTGCCAAGATAGTGTTTCCTAAGATATTCTTCACATGTTTCTAGAGTTTTGCAGAGCTTTTTAAGAACTACTGTGTAGCGTGGTGTGGGAGACAAAGTAGTACCCCAAGCAGAGCATTTCTACATTTATTTATTTTACTTCTAAAGGTTTTCACATATCTGATTTTATTTGAACAAATAGTTTCTTTGCTTAAAAAACAAAACTGCCATTTTAGGTAGTTAGACTTACTGACTAGCTGAGTTTTGGATAGCTGAGGTTAATTATACAGTTAAAACACAAATGATTTAAAACCTTAATGAAAATCCTTTGCCGTAAGCCATTTCAAAAATGCATTTTCTCAATGGGGAAGTTGTATGCTTTAGTTTTATCAGACACTTTAAAAACATTCTTAGGGGCACCTGGGTAGCACATTGGGTTAAGCCTCTGCCTTCGGCTCAGGTCATGATCCCAGGGTGCTGGGATTGAGCCTGGAATCAGGCTCTCTGCTCAGCAGGGAGCCTGCTTCCCCTCTTCTGTCTGCCTGCCCCTCTGCCTACTTGTGATCTCTCTCACCCCGTCAAAAATAAAATCTTAAAATAAAAACCCCAAACATATTCTTAAAATTTAGCAGCCTCAAATTCAGAGCACCAATTATACATAAAAAATGAAATGATACAAAATTAAGGACTAACTTACATCTAAGAAAGCAGTGAACATAGTAAAACAGCAAAATGAAGAGTCTTAGTATATTTAAGGAATATATATCATTTAGCCCACCAATAAGAGAGTCGATTTTTTTTTTTTTAAAGTATTTAAGGGGCACCTGAGTGGCTCAGTGGGTTAAGCCTCTGCCTTTGGCTCAGGTCATGATCTCAGGGTCCTGGGATCAAGCCCTGTATCGGGCTTTCTGCTTAACAGGGAGCCTGCTTCCCTCCTCTCTACCTGCCTCTCTGCCTGCTTGTGATCTCTCTCTCTGTATCAAATAAGTAAATAAAATCTTAAAAAAAATAAAGTATTTAAAACTTTATCAGGAATCGAATGCTATTTAAATGAAAAAGAAATAATCAGAAAAGAAAAAAGTCATTCCATAAGTTATAGGTGTATTTTTGAGGATATAAAGCTTAAATGAAAAAAAAAAAAAAAGATTTATAAATGTTGCTGTGAAGGCATATGTGACCCAGGGCTGGACATGCCTGGAGCTGAACGATAGTCCATTTACTCTGTTCCTCCATGGAATAGCTTGATCATTGAGTACCTAAAATATTGATTGAGATTGCTTACGTGTCTCTTGTAGTTCTGACCTACAAAGGGATAAAGGTATTGAGGTTATCATCTTTGAAGGACAGGTTTTGTGGAAGATCCTTTTTTTTTTTTTAATAAACTAGAAATTACAGGCTTAATTTATTTTTTTTAAGATTTTATTTATTTATTTATTTATTTATTTATTTATTTATTTATTTGTCAGAGAGAATGAGAGGCAAGCGCACAAGCAGGCAGAGTGGCAGGCAGAGGTGGAGAGAGAAGCAGGCTCCCTGCCAAGTAAGGAGCCCAATGTGGGGACTCGATCCCAGGATTGGGATCATGACCTCAGCTGAAGGCAGCAGCCTAACCGACTGAGCCACCCAGGTGTCCCTACAGGCTTAATTTAGAGAGAGTATATTTCAGTGCAGTGATGAAGAATTTTCAAATGGAACTGTCCAAAAAATGAATCTGGTTGTCTAGCAAAGTTGAGAGTTTTTCATTCTAGGAGATTTTTAAGTTAAAGCTTTATAGTGATCTTTTATGGTCATCACAGAAGGGACTCATGTAGGAGAGAACTAGTTAGATCAGATAGTTCTCAGGGTTTTATCAATGCTGAAGATTGTATGAGAGGTCCACCAAAAAACATCTGTAGGCTTTCTCTAGGTCAGTGGGTTTCAGCTGGGCGTGATTTTGAACACCCTCCCAGAGATAGCTGGTAATGTTTGGAGACATTTTGTTTGGTTGTCCTCACAACCAAATGTTTGGGGGTGCCTTTGTCCTCTGGTGGGTAAAGGCCAGAGATGCTGCTACACATCCACAGTGCACAGGAGAGCCTCCCACTACTCAGCCCCTAACACCAAATAATTGTCACTATTGCCACGAGTGAGAAACTCTGGGAGTTGGTTCTAGCGATTTGGCAGAGTGAATGATAGAGTGAGTGATCTTTGAGACTGGTCTGGGCCTGAAGTGATTAGTCCAGCTCATGCTGGCCTTAGGCAGAAGTGGGAAATAGGAAATAGTTATTTTCATCAGCTTCTTGCCCTACCCTTCACATTGTCAATTCCATTGCTTGCATGCTCTGTGGGGTCTGCCTCTCTACCATCCTTTTGGGTTTGTCCTTTCTAATGATTCTTGATCTCCTCAAACTTAGCTCCCTTGGGCAGTATTTCTTCAACATCTGTTCTCTGTTACCTAGATAATAGAAAAACGAATATACCTATTCATATTGTTTTAGTGCTCTTCTGTTAATTGGTGATAATACCTGAATCTCTTTGACTCCCCTCGAAGTTCATGGTGATTCTGCTGGATCCTTCCAAGATGGACAATTGTCTATTCATGGGGCTATAACATTTACAGATTGTCATTCACACAGATTATATGTGAATACTTTATTAAAGCAAGAAAATGGGATTCTTGTCTGATATCTGTGCAAAATGATTTAAATAAAAATTTAAATAAGACATTAGAAATATTTACATGCATTTATATGAAACTAATTAGAGCTAGCAACTCAGATTTAAAATATCAGTGAAAGCAGTTTGCGTACTGGAAATTATTAATACCAAGACGATCTATAATCACTTGGGTACAGATCGCTTAACTTCTGAAGGTTGGCTGACTATCAGTTTTATTTACATATGTATGCAGAAATGGAATAACCAGCCAATAGTTTTATGTTGAAATTTAGTTGATATAAATAAAAAGCTTTGATTTGTAGTTTGGTGAACTAACAATCTGAAATGAAATTCAAATGTCATCTTATTACTATAGGTAATGGGAAAAGCTTTCTTCTAGTCCTTCATACTATGCTCACTCCTAAATAATGAGTATATTTAGTTGAAGAATTTACTTGTTGCTCAGCTAGTTCTCAATATATATAAAAGTGTATTTTCAATGAAAGTTTTGAGGCATATAAAGTTTTGAGGCCAAATACCAATATTTTAGTTTTTAGTTTTCACTTAAAAACTGGTCATCGGGGGCGCCTGGGTGGCTCAGTGGGTTAAGGCCTCTGCCTTCGGCTCAGGTCGTGATCCCAGGGTCCTGGGATCAAGCCCCGAATCAGGCTCTCTGCTCAGCAGGGAGCCTGCTTCTCCCCTCTCTCTCTGTCTGCCTCTCTGCCTACTTGTGATCTCTGTCTGTCAAATAAATAAATAAAATCTTAAAAAAAAAACTTGTCATCGTACCCTTTTTCACTTTCATAATAATGAGATCATGCATCCACAAATGCCAGTTTATACTTTGGCTCCTAGCTTATTTAAGATGAAGGAATGTACACTCAGGATAACTCAGACATTGAGACTCTGCGTACCAGGAACCACCTGCTTTCCTTAGGGGCTTTTTCTATTAAAATATTAATCAGACTATTTGTTGTTATGACAGAATTTCCATGTGAAAAATTTGGCTAACATACATGCATACCTCATTTTTGCCATGCCCTGTATTTAATACACTAAGAAAATTACATTTAGAAATGCTCTTTAGAACTTTGCAGTTTCTACTCCCAATTAGTTTGGTTTATTGTTACTAATTAAATTTTGAAGACCGAGAAGCCCAAGTCATATCAGTTTCAAAGTGCTTTGGGTGTTGTGAGGACTTAGTTTTTAGGGTATTACTCACATGACAATATTGGGTCATTGTGCTCTGCTGGTATATTGCTTATTCATCTCATTCTGACTTTCTGGGTGGAGACAACAATGGTATTTAGACATGTTGTTTTAGAAATATCCCAGGGATATCTTTGTATGTGCTGTAATTTGTAGAATTTTATTTTGAAAAGGCTCTTTGTAAACTGTAAAATACCTTTAAAAATAACCACCTCAAAAAATCTGACTCAGATGAGTGAAATAACTTAGTCTATAATTTAAGTGAATGTTTTTGTTACTGTTGTTCTTAACTATGAATTCCATATCCCGTATGTCTATATGTTCAGTAATCTGTATTTTCAAGGTACTGCTTTGGAATAGAACCTAGAGTAAGTATAAATTCACATTTTGGGGATTATTAAATAAATGTAAGATGCTAGAGAAAAGTAAACTAAAGCTGCAGCTATGCTAATTGCTGCTATAAAAGGACTGTGAGAACATTAAGAATGCTATTGTGAAAAGGTTTAAAAAGAAAAAACAAAAACAAAAACAAACAAACCTCTGTTCAGCTCTTCCCATGCCTGTTACTGACATCTGTTGGGGAAAAAAATTAAGAAGAGAATACAAAACTTACTTTTCCTTTTATGAGAGTTTCCATAGGAGTCCACGATTATCAGTTTGTGAATATAATTGAGGGACTCAGATACCATACAAGGATCACATTCTTCATGCTGAAGACACCTAGTCCTCTCAGGTGTAGGAATTATGAAAAAGCAAGTCAGATGGAGTGAAAGAAGACAAGATGGAGGGTTCTCCAAGTTTAGACTGTACTCAGATTTGCAGGTATATTATTTTGAGTTTATTTGGAAAGTATAGGGAGTTCTCCTTTGGTAAGAGGGTTCTGAAGAGGAGTTGTGCATATAAACCAACCTATGTTCCCATCTGCCATCTGTCTGTCTTTCCCACACATATACATATATACATGTCTACTGATATACACAGTACTGACCGCAGCGCTGTAAGAGTAACGTACTTTGAAGGGTGAAGAGTCTGAACAAACATTCCCAGATATCAGTGCCTAAAATGGTGGTTTTGAATGGTAGACAGACATACACTTCCTGTCTGCATTTTAGGTCATATGGTCCAGATTCATCTTGGAAACTGCTTGTGCAGATTTCATTCAAGGTCTTGACCACGTGCAGCTGGAATACAAGGCAAAGTAGAAATTTCCACGATAGAGGAGATGCCCACTCTATAAACTCTCTTTTGAAAGTCATTTTGTAATCCATAACTGATAGCTAATACTGGATATAAACTTCATTTTGTACTAGATTCTTATCTCTGTTTATTCTTAATTCATTTTTACTGTTGGAACAAGACCAGATAAGCATTTAAATTTCTTCTTGTTGCCCTAGACCCTTAAGTACTGAACTGAGTTGACTTTGGATTTTAAAAGATATTGGTAGTGATTTTTATTTTAATTCTTTTATCATTCTCTTTTCTTTTAAAACTGTTAAGATGCTTTTGTAGGTGCTTTGAAAAAGCATACATTCCCATATTATTGTGTCTCTTCGTGATAAACTAGACTGAAACTGTCTTGTTTGACTGGGGCAGAAAAAAACAACACAGAAAATGAAGTTTTTTTAAAGAATTAGTTACCCAGCATAACAGAGAGGCCTTGATCTGTTGTGTTCCCTTCATGTAATAAGCATTGGAAGCTCAAAAGGAACAATCTTATATGTGGATTCAGTTTGGAAGAGATGATTGAAGTCCTCCATAGTTCATCTGATTCAGAATTCAAGCACATTCTATACCCACTCCACCCTAGCCTTTTTTTTTTTTTTTTTAATAGAGGTAATGCCCACTACATTGTGCTTTAAGAGTTTTTTAAATGTTCATTAGGAAACAAAACAGCCCATTAGTTCTGGACCTTTCCTGCTTTAAGAAATGGTAGTATGTAAAGACGAATCAGCAGCTGGGTAGAAATAGTGAGAACCAAGACAGATATGAGCAATGCTGTGCCTAATCAAGGAAGGATTTTCTCAAATGAATTCTGGAATGAGCATATACCCAAAGAATGGGCATCGGGTATACTATTTGGGAGAGCTAAGTGATAATTTTATCATACCAGTGCATGAGTAAAATTACCCTATGCTCTGTTTAAACCAACAGTAAGGAGATGACATATCCTTTTACTTATTGTTGATGGCTCTTTTGGGGAGGGGGGTTATGCATTGGGTTTGAGCTGGTTCTCAGTGGACACCTAAAATATTTGGAACCCAGCTGGAGGGCAGCTGTTGGTTTTTGGTCCACAGCACAGTGTTGTTTGGTAATGCAGTGAGTGCTGTCTTACTGGCCACCTTATTAATATTATAATAGCCCTTGCTCTAAATGGTCTTTCGTACCTTTATCAAATGATAAAAGTCTGAATTGCCATATTGCCATGTGCTGTTATGTGGCCTTGCTGTGGCCTCTCTAAAGTAATCTTGGTGCTCATATGTATTTATTTTTGTAATGTCTCTGAGGGAAAAACACCTTATCACCCTAAGCCCATTTCTTATTTGAGGTTAATGGGATTACCATCATTTGGATGAAAATAACTAACCTACTACAAATTGTCTACTTTAATAATGAGGTTTCACTTAGGTGACCTGTTTACTTCGCCCTGCTGAAAACACAATATTTTTTCAGCTTTAACCTTGTTCTGAGTCCATATAAAACCCTTCTCCATGTGCGAATGACATGTGAGTTGTTCTTTTTTTTCCCTTCAATTGAAACAGTAACATGTTTGGCAGTGTTAGGTTAAAGAATGTTTCTTTACATAGCTATGTAAACATACTGGAAAACTGGCTCATGTAATTTTTTTCTCATCTCACTTAGTATATAAACAAGGAAGGTTTCTAGTTTTTTTAAAAAAATTGTAATATTCAAATTATTTATTTTAGAAATTGAAAAAAATGCATTTTTTAGATATGTTTTTCTTTACTAGAATGAATATTTCATAGAAATTTTGAGGCTTATGGAATTTCCTTGTCATCTTTGCTTTTATGCAAATAGTGAATTCCTTCACAGAGAGAGTATATCTTAACTTACTATTTTATTTGCTGTGTATGAAAATAAGAGATGCTTCATGATTAAGTTGAATGAAATTTATAAACTAATGCTTTAATGGGGGAGGTTATTTATTTATATTTTAAAAGATTTATTTATCTATTTGACAGAGAGAGGCACAGCGAGAGAGGGAGCACAAGCAGATCACAAGCGAGAGAGGGAGAAGCAGGCTTCCCCCCGAGCGGGGAGCCGGAGACATAGGGCTCCATCCCAGGACCTTGGGATCATGGCCTGAGCTGAAGGCAGACAGCAGACACTTAGGGACTGAGCCACCCAGGTGACTCAATGAGGTTTTTTTAAAGGAATGTTTGAGAGAAATCCGTCACAGGTCAGGGGTTTTGTCCTCACACTTGGTTTCTAACCCTGCCTCAATTCTATAACTATCTATGTTTCTCTGAACATCTTCCCTGAAATAGGCATAGTAACCCCTACGTTACAGGGCTGTTTTGAGGCTTACGTGCAGTGGTACGTGCCAGGCACCTGCTACTGCCTGTGACATGTAGCAAGCTCAGTAACATCGGCAGTTAGTGGTGGTGGTGCACTGTTGTTTTAATTATTATTATGTTGAGCTATGAAAAAATTCCCTTCCCTTTGTAAAAAAAAAGAGTATGCCCCCAAAGAGTATGCTTTCAATGAATATTTTGTTCAGTGAATGAATTCACATCTTGGCTTTTACCTGATTTCTAAAAAAAATTTTAAATAAGTACTGAATGTTTCTATGTATAAACCTTTATCTGGGGGCACCTGGGTGGCTCAGTGGTTTAAGGTCTCTGCCTTCGGCTTGGGTCATGATCCCAGGGTCCTGGGCTCTCTGCTCGGTGGGGAGCGTGCTTCCCCATCTCTCTGTCTCTCCCTGCCTCTCTGCCTGCCTCTCTGCCTACTTGTGATCTCTCTCTCTGTCAAATGAATAAATAAAATACTAAAAAAATCCAAAAAAACCCTTTATCTGTAGTCTTAAATAGTGAGTTGTTTAAAGCTATTTATTTTTTTAAAATCTACTAGCAATATTAGCATTTTGTTGTTATAAGGAATTAACTTGCAGGTTGTATTAGTTACTGCGTACTGAAAATTTTCATAGTTATATATTTTACATTGTTTCATTTTTATGGAAGACAAGGTACAGTTTATTCACTTAACCAATAAAGGACAGGATATCATAGAGGCTGTACTTCCCAGCTACTATCTAACATAATTCTTTTACAGCTGAAAAATTTCAAGGTTAATGTGTTGCTAGACTGCTTTTGCTGACCTTGAAGGTATAAATCAAGAATAGTCATCAGTACAAGGAAGAGACTAGGCCCAAATTTTGGTCATATTTAGTGTAATTTCTTACACTTAGCTCAATCAGTGCAAATACTTTAAATTGTCGTAATATGTACATATATCCTGTGATTTATCTCCTAGTATATTACTGACAGTTTGCTTTGAAATAATTTTCTCATACCGTGAAAGAAATTGATGCAGGGAACCATAGAATTTTGGAGTTCTGAAGAGTCCTAGAGATTAACTTTTTTTAAAAATGAAAAAATTAAAGTTAAATAAATGAAAGTGATTTGATCAAGTTTATAGTCTTACTCTGGAAACCCAAGACTTATTTCTTACCTCTAGTCTGATATTTGTGATTCTAACATTCCCCATGAGGTGGTTTGTACTGTTTCTGTATTTGTTTTATTAAGGAAGGGAAATTAAAAACAATCATTAAGTAAAACTGCTAATCTAAAGCAAAGGGACAGGTTAAGAAAATTGATTATTTTTAGGTGGGATCTTAATTACATAAGGGTTTTTTAAAATTATAAATCAATACATAGCTATTTAACTTGAGAATTGTACTGTTTAAAACTATGCATTGTCTAAAGCCAGTCAATATTATGATGATGATATGCTGTGTGTTCAGAGTCAAGATATATACATTGCAAATTATGATAACACTCATTCATTCAGTAAGAATGGTTTCTCCCAAGAGGCCATGCAATGATGGGTGTTTGCAGAAAAGTGAAAAAATGCTGAGAATCTAAAGTTCAGCCTTCTAAAAAGTATATGAATGGGAGTGCTATTTAGTTTTTTGAAAGATGGATTCTGTAAACAGAAATTAACATCATATCAAAAGCCTTATATATCAAAAATCCAGGAGTGCCAGGGTGACTCAGTCCTTAATCGTCTACCTTCAGCTCAGGTCATGATCCCAGGGTCCTGGGATCAAGCCCTGCATTGGGCGCCCTGCTTGGCAGGAAGCCTGCTTCTCCCTCTCCCACTCACCCTGCTTCTGTTCCCTCTCTCATTGTGTCTCCCTCTTTTCGGGGGAAAAAAAATATCCATCCATATATGGAATTAGGTAAAATAGAAACTGTCCTTTGGGACCTTGTGTTCTAAGTAAGTTCTGGTGGAGACCTAAAACAAGGTATATACATGACCAAAAGCATTGCCTAATATGTCGAATAATTACAATAATAACATAATCGGATGTTTTGGCGAGTACCTCTTGAAGGGTGACATGTAAATATTCTGTTCCCAGCATATCATATTGGAGTGATTTGTTAATGTGCCCACATTTCCACTAGACTCACCTCATAAGGGCAACAGGCATCAAGTATTATGTAGTTTCATTTCCGTAATATACTGGCAATATAGCAGGTACTAAATACGTATGCAGATGAAGTTGAGAACCTGTGCTTTATCTGTTCTTTTTCACCCAAAGATCATGCAGGCTCCTGATTGTCTGGAGCTTTCCTTTGTATATCTCCCTCTCTCTTTGACTTTCGAAGTCACAGAGTGTTAGAAACATGTAGACCCAGATCAGTTTTTGTGAATGGGGGGTAAATGCATGGCTAATGTATGACTAAAGTACATGGGGGCAAGGGAAGTTTGTTGCTTCTTTTATAGAACAGAGGTGAGATTTCAGTATATATTTGTGTCATGGAAGAAGAGGGCTCAATGAATGTGGGGGAAGTGGGCTTGATGAGTAATGAAGGCCAGGCAGCAATGGGTGTCATTGTCTTTGGACACACTCAAGAAGGAGTGGTCGAGGACAAGGAACATTTATTGAGTATGTTTAAGAAAAGCAGGAGAGCTCTGTGGTAGGAAGTAGTTAAATGCGCCATCTGTTTAGGTCTCTAGTAGGCTCTAAAATGACTTCAGGATATGTGTTTTAACCATTTTGAGGCTTAAATGGTAAAAACAGCTTTCTTTTCCAGGACATGTTCGCACTGGGCCATATTCACATTTTTAATATTTCTGGTTAATTTTAGGATTTTAAAATATTCATATATTGTGATACTGTTTCTTTGTTAGAGCCTTGAGAGGGATAGTTTTCATATAATTCCACAGAGGGAGGAGAGTAATAGTATAATTTTTTCCTGAAAGTTTTGTAACCTCGATAGCAGGAAACCATGTATTGTAAACCTATCACTTCCTAAAAATGCATTCCAGAAGAAACTATTTTTCAGCTGAATGAACTTTACTTTCGTATTATTTGTTATACTTTGTGTGTACTCATTGCCTAAAATGTTCTTTTGGCATTGGGCATTATAAGATTTCCTTCCATGATTACTTTTATTTTACCATTCATATTCTTGGGGTAAATAGATAATAATGAAATCAAGTCTATGTTTTTATATAAGTATATGCAGTTTCAAAAAATAAAAATGGTTTTTAACAGATCAACAATCCAAAAATAGGCAAAGGATATGAAAAAGAGTTAAACCAACTGACCAAAAAATGAATGAAGATGTTTATAAATCTTGGAGGCTCAGTTTCACTTAAAGAAAAATGCAACTACAATATGAGCTATTGCTTCTTCCATCCATCCAGATTGGGAAGAATAAGTAGTTTAACAAAACACAAACTGGGTGTGAGAAAATAGGTAGTGTGAGGAAATAAGTGCTTTCATATATGGATAATGGGAATGAATCAAAATAAAAAATGCACCTAGCCCTAAATACAGTGAGTTCACATCTAAGAATTTACCTCAAGAGATCTAGGTGCACATGTTTGCAAAATGTATTTTGGTATTCGGTATTTTTTGGCTCCGTTCACTCTAAATATCTATTCATAGACTGTTTTAAAAAATGTCAGCATTTCCACATGGGGCTGTGTGTGTGTGTGTGTGTGTGTGTGTGTGTAAAATTAGGAAAGTATAAAACAATGCCTTTATTAGGTATGTATCTATATTCAGATGTATGTACAGACAGGATATCAGAGATCTGGAATAGGAAGGAAATTTCTTTTCACTGTATTATTGTTATTCAGTTTGCAGTTTTGTTTTTATTGTATATATGCATTACTTTGTAAAAATCAGTTTGAATAGTTTTTGACATGTGATTTACATGCTGTAAAATTTGCCAGTTGAAAGTGTTAATCATGTGAGTTTTAGTGTATTTATAGAGTTCTGTATCTATCCATATAGTCTAATTTTAGAAACTTTTCATCATTCCCAGAAGAAACTTTGTACCGTTAGTAAACAGTTGCTGTCATACCTCACTTCCCTAGCTCTAGACATCCATTACTCTACTTTCTGTAAATAGATTTGTCTATCCTGGAATTCATATAAATGGTATCATACAATATGTGGTCATTTATAACTAGCTTCTTTCTGTTAAATAATGTGTTCGAGGTTCATCCATGATGTAGCATGCCCTACATGCCTTTTGAGTTAAAAAATGTTAAAATTAAAGTTAAAAAAATTAATTGCAAAATTCATTATCCTTTTTAGGTATGTTGTGCAGTGGTTGTGAAATGGAAGAGAATTACAGAGAAATTACTTCTTGTGAATAGTTACTATTTCTCAAGCATCTTTGATGTACTAGTATCTCTTTTAGGCTTTATGTGCGTTATCTCATTTAGTCCTTACAATAGATGTAATAGATGGTATTATATTGTTTCTACAAGTGAGTCAATTAAGTGGGATGATTATAAATTTTGTGTTTTCACATAGAAGTGTAAAGTATAAACATAGATGTATGCAGATGTCTGCTTTACAGCCAAAATTAGAATATTGTAAGTGCTATATAACATTACCACAGTGCACAGTGGAAATACCATTCACTAGCCAGACAGTTAGAAGAGAATTTTTTGCAATAATGGAGCTATTCTCTGTCTCTTCTGTTATAGTATCCACAACTACATGTGGCTATTGATTATGTGAAATATGACTAGTGTGAGTGAGGAACTGAATTTTATTTTATCTTATTTTATTATTTTTTAAAGTTTTATGTATTTTTTTGACAGAGGGATAGAGCACAGCAGGGGGAACAGTAGGCAGAGGGAGAGGAAGAAGGAAGCTCGCTGAGTAGGGACCCCAGTGTGCAGTAGCCCCATCTGGGGCTCCTTCCCAGGGCCCTGGGATCATGACCTGAGCCGAAGGCAGACACTTAATGACTGAGCCATCCAGGCACCCTCTAAGGAACTGAATTTTAATGTTATTTAGTTGTAAATAATTTAAATTTAGCTACACTCTGCTTCTGTCCTTGATGTAGTAAGTTCCTGGTTGATCAGGGTAATCCTTACTCCTACATCTGTAACAACCAAAACTTGTGCAACACACGAAACAATGGTTCAGGGTCCTGGACATTAGGCGCTGAGGGGCAGAGGTCTCTGAGAGCAGGGAAGCAAATGAAATGAGCCCTAGGAGTATGCTAGCTTACTGCGGTGGAGTTTCCAGAGTTGAATCAAAGAGGAGGCATTCTGACAGTCAAGGACTCTCTGCGTTGAACAAACAGAATGGAGAGTGAGAGGAGACTATGCTGGATGGACTTCACAGAAGTCTCCAGAGAAAAGTGCTTAGCTACTTACTGATTAGGGCATGTACCTGCGGGAAATGCCCCAGGCCAAGGAATGTAACAACCTGAGAGGATTTGCGGTCCTTACTTGAGTTCTAGGCTTTTAGATAGCAGTGAGAAGACTGTCTTATTTCTACTAGCCAGACTGGAAAACCTGAAGATTCTTGTGGCATTGGGTAAAGTACACATAAGGGTCTTATCTCAGTAATGCGGAGTAATTGGCTCTAAATTGAGCACTTGTCTACTCCCTCCGAAAATATCTTAAGAGCACGTCCTTAAATGATCAACCTGTTTCCACATAACTGTGTTACAGAACAAAGCTCAAGAAGATTTATGAGAATACAGAAATATCCAGCACTCGCCAAGGTAAAATTCAGAGAGTCTGATCTCCAGTGAAAATTACTGGATATGCAGTAAGAAACAAGAATATTTGACCTGTAGTGAGACAGTAAATATGTCAATATCAAACCCAGACTGACAAAGCTGTTAGAGTTAATAGGCAAGGACATTAAAAAGAGTTACTATAACTGAATTCCATAGTTTGAAAAAATTAGAGACATGGAAAATAGGGGGGGAATCTAAAACTTTGAGAGATAATAATTACAGTGCAGAGATGGAAAATTTACTGAATGGCATTAATGACACACATTGCAGAAAAAAATATTAGTGAAGATATAACAATAGAGACAACTCAAAACACAAAGAGAATTTTTTTTTTTTAACAAAGTAAAGAGAGTGTTAGTTGTGGGACAACTTTAGGGGACCTACTGTACATTAATTTGAGTTCCTAAAGAAGGAAAGGGGAAAAGAAAAAAAAATTGATGTAATTATGGCTGAAAAAATTTCAGATTTGGTGAAAATTGTAAACCCACAGGCCCAAGAAATTTAATGAAGCTGTAGTAGAAGAAACATGAAGACTACTGCGAGGTACATCATAATCAAATTATAAGAGGATTTTAGAGTGACATTTGTTGAGCTAACTATTGAAATAAAATGATCCATCAACCTAGAAGTCTACACCCTGCAAAAATCTTTCAGAACAAAGGAAATTATTTTAGATCTACGTTTTTAAAGGAAAAATGTTAAGATGTAGTCATTTTATAGTATAGGTTAAAGTACGATAGATGACAACAGTAGCACAAAGGGCAGAAGAGGAGGAATGGAAGTATCCTATCATAAAGGTCTATATTATATATAAAGTAGTATAATATCCCTTGAGTGGAGATTGTATCAATTTAAAGTTCTGTACAGTAAACCTTAAAACAAACACTAAGCCAACAAAGGAGAGAAAATAGAATCATAAAAAAATAGTTAATCCAGAAAAGGCAGAAAAAGGACACAAATGAGAAACAATAGAAAAATAAGTACCAAGATGATAGATTTAATTTTGAACTTACCAATAGTCATACTAAATACGAACACTCAATGTCAATGAAGAGATGGAGATTTTCAGATTTAAAAAACAAAACAAAACAAGAAACAACAGATGCCTACACACAATGGACTTCTAATATAGAAACCTAATCTGTTATAAGTAAAAGAATGGGTAACTAATGGTATCAAACGAAATGTGTTGTTACTATCAGACAAAATAGATTTCAGAGCAAAGGATATTATCAGAGATAAAGAAGATATTTTCATCATGATAAAGTGGACATAATTCAAAATGTTTATGTTCCTAAAAAGAAGGCTTCAAAATACCCAAGGAGAACTACAAGGAGAACTGCAGGGAGAGATTGTGGCAGGACATTTTGATAACTTCTCTCAGTAATTGGTTGAACAAGTGGACAAATAATTGGGGATTCAGAAGATCTGAACAGCGCTGTCAACCAACTTAACCTAATTGATACTTATAGATACCTCTCCCAGCAACAGTAGAATGCACATTCTTTTAAAATGCACATGCGGGGCGGTGCCTAGCGGGCTCAGTCTGAGGAGCGTGCAACTCCTGGTCTCAGCATTGTGAGCTTGAGCCCCATGTTGAGTGTAGAGATTACTTTAAAAAAAAATACACATGGATATTTACCAAGTATATGGAACATATTCTGATATGTTCCGGGACACAAAATAAGTCCTGATAAATTTAGAAATAATCAGGTCATATTTCTAAATAAATTTAGAAATAAAGTATTTTCTGACCATAATGGAATCAAATAAGAAGTCAGTAACAACAGAAAAGTCACTTAAAATCCCCAAATGTTTGGAAACTAAATAACATACTTCTAAGTTGTGGATCACAGAAGTAAGCAAAAGCAAAATTATAAAGTATTTTGAATGAATAAAAATGGACAACCAACTTATCAAAATTATCAGGATATAGGTACAGCAGATCTTAGGAAGGTATTAGTAGCATTATATACCTATATTAAAAAAGAAAGAATATAGATCAATTACCTGAATTTCGGTCTTTAAGAAAATAGGAGAACAAAAGCAAATGAAATCCAAACAGAAAAGGAACTAAATAAGATCATATTGAAATTAATGAAATAGTACACAAAAACGATAGAGAAAATTAGTGAAACTGAAAGTTTGTTCTTTGGTAATCAATGCAGTTAATATATCTATACTCAGACTGGTCAAGAAAATAAGATACAGAGTACGAAATTGGGAATGAGAGAAGTGACATGACATCACTACAAATTCCACAGATATGAAGATGGTAATAAGCTATTAAGAACTTTTTGGGGGTGATGGATATTTGTCATCTTGATGATGATGATGGGTATATAGCATATACCTATGTCAAGAATTACAAAATTATATATTTTAAGTATGTTAGTTTTATATCAGTAAAGCTCTTAAAAAATTGAACTAGCCACATGTGAATAGTAGCTATAGAACTGGACTATGGAGCAGTGCCTGTGAGATCCTTGAGGATCAAAACTGTATTTAAAACATTTTTTTAAATTTTTAAAAGATTTTTATTTATTTATTTGACAGAGAGATCACAAGTAGGCAGAGAAAGACCTAGAAGCAGGCTCCCTGCCGAGCAGAGAGCCCGTTGTGGGACTCGATCCCAGGACCCTGGGATCATGACCTGAGCCAAAGGCAGAGGCTTTAACCCACTGAGCCACCCAGATGCCCTCCAAACTTTATTTAAATATTGTCTCTATAGCGCAACTATAGAGGAACTCATTTGACCAATATTTGTTTAGTGAAGGAAATGCAAGATACAGCTAGTAAGCATGGGTGTATCACCTACCTTCTCAGCATATTAGTTTCCTGATATAAAGAAAGAGAGGTCCATTTAAGTTCTTTTTAGCTTTAAAATTCTGTAATTTGAAGCACAGACAAAATCTTCTTCTTTATTTAATTACAAATTTACATTTATTTGGAAAACCATTTTTTTTGAAAGTCAAACTGTTTTTAGTAAATTAACACAACCAATTAAAAAAATTTGAAACACATCACTCACATTTCAATGCTTTCTTTACCATCTTTAATTAAGACAATACTGAACACCTTTCATAATAAGAATCAGACCTTTCTAGTGGTTCTGTTGATACCGTCCCCTCGCTCATCTCTCATTTCCTCAGTGTCTGTACCAAGTCTCTGCATCCTTGACCACTTTGTATAAAACAACAACCCCTATTCTGCATTTATTTTCTTATCCTGCTTTGTTTTTCTCCAGAACTGCTATCACTGGCTTTTCCTTTAATATCTTCTACCTAAGTAAAAGATAACTTTCATTAGGCAAGGATTTTGCCCATTTTGTATACTGTTGTAAGTTCTAGAGCTATGCCCAGCACCTAATAGGCATTCAGTACATATCTGTTAAATGAATTGATCAATTGTACATTAATATTCTTTAGATTCTCCTCCCTTCCCCTACTTGTACAGACTTCTATCTCTTGGCTCTATGCTGTATAAAAAATGAACTCCAAATATTGGTGATTTGAGAGATTTTGAAAGGTCTACCTGTTTGATAGAAACTTTCCAGACTTAGGTGTCTAGGTGACATTTTTTTGCATCCAGATCACTTCTATAAGTAACAAAACAAGATTAGAACAGTTTGCTGAATGCCTAACAATCATTGTCTCATTGAATCTTCCCAACAGTTCAAAGCAAGATAAAATTCTCACTTTACAGACAAAGGATCTAAGGCTTAGGGAAATTAAATAAGGCTTTAAAAGTCACATACAACTAGATTCAAACCCAGATCTGTCATACTCCAAAGATTGAGATCTTAAACAATGTACTTTTTCCCAGTTTCAGATGTATTATTTGCAGAGATAAATGTTAGTTTAACATGAGCATCGATAGATTTAGCATATTAGGATAGAGCATAGCAACATTTTGAGGGAAAGAGACTAAGGAATTTTTCCTTGGAGAAGTTAGAGGGTATGGGAAATATTTGTGGGACACTTCTAGAGAGGTTTGTGTAGGTCTGCAAAGGGGAAAATGACTAGGTCAGGGAAGGACTGAAACATTAGACATTAGGAAGGGTGGCTTTGTCCAAAGGGTACAGAATGCTAGATACAAGTTGAGGTTCATAATCTGGGTCATTGGCTGGCAAATTATAACCAGTGAACAAACTCACTGGACTTTAATTTTTAATTGGTTAATTGATAATTGAAAGTTATTCCATATGCTCTAAGTTATGTTTTCAAAAACAGTGATATGAATCTTATATATTATTGATAGGGTATTTTTAAAGTTAATGGAAAGGAGAGAGGGAAAGAAGGAGTGAGGAGAACAGAAGATTATGTGTCTGTGTTTATTAGAAAGAGAGATTTTATATACGTATAGAAAAAGATTTTATATGTAATAAATAATAAAAATATTTATTTTGTAGTAATTGATCCTTACTTTCCTTTGGTTTGCAGGTTTGTAGATTTTTAAGCCATTCAGCTTATGTTTGTAATGTTTATTGTAAGTCAAGGGGGCAAACCTTTCAAGCTTAATTTGTAATAGCAAAATTGTTAGACTTTCCTTAAGTTGACCAGAAATTATTTGTGTTGGAAGTAACAAAACACTGTTTTGCACTATATTCATTTTTGGTGTACTTTGTGGTCAGCCTTTAACAGTTAAAGAGTGTTCATTTGTCATTCGTCTCTGATGTGAGGCCACTGACAGTCATATTGAGCCTACACTGTTGTTAACATAAGAACACATTTTACAACTTGCTTTTCAGTGATTTACAGCAGCTTATGGAGATCCACTTTATTGGCACAACTAAGCTTTGGTCAGGACTTGGATTCTGGATTCTTTCCGTCTACACTTTTTTTTCTTTAAAGAGAGAGAGAGAGTAGGGGGAAAGGGGCAGAGGGAGAGGGAGAATCTTAGGCGGGCTCCATACCCAGTGTAGAGGTGGACGCAGGGCTTGATCTTACAACCCTGAGATCATGACCTTAGCCAAAATCAAGTCAGATGCTTAACTGACTGAGCCACCCAGGCACCCATCCATGTATACTTTCTTTGGTTGTGTTTAGTGTTATATATTTGAGGAGAGCTTTTAAACTTAGGTTTACTGTGTTCAGATACCTGTTTTTAGAGAATATTAAAAAAAGATTTTATTTATTTATTTGACAGAGATCACAAGTAGGCAGAGATGCAGGCAGAGAGAGAGAGAGAGAGAGAGAGGAGGAGGAAGCAGGCTTCCCGCCGAGCAGAGAGCCTGATGTGTGGGACTCAATCCCAGGATCCTGGGATCATGACCTGGGCTGAAGGCGGAGGCTTTAACCCACTGAGCCACCCAGGCGCCCCTAGAGGAATTTTTAATAGCTAATCCATATCCCAGAAAGGATGATTAATTATGTTTTCAGGAGTTTTTCTCATTGATTAGAGTTGGTTGACAACTGAACTGTATTTTACATTTAAAAAAATCTGGTCATCTGGGTATAACAGTTAATACGTTTATGATTTATTTGCTGACTTCATTATAGAAGAGCCATTTTCTTTGTTCTTAAGTGACTTGCTTTTTTTTTGGCATTTTGAGAGATGATTTTTAAAAAATGATGGTTCCTTTTTGAACCATGTTACCCTTCTATCCAGTCTATATACATATATACATATCATAATATATATTCATATTGTATAATATATAATGTATATAATTTATTTGTATGTGTGTGTACAGGCTCATTATTGCCTTGATATGGTTTATTTGAAAGGTAGAGAATGTGATACATGTATGACTAGTTTTATACGTCTTTAAATTGTTTCAGGTACAAGATTTAAGTGGGTATTTTGCTTTTATAAGACACAAATGATGCAACGACATGGATGGAGCTAGAGAGTATAATGCTGAGCAAAATAAGTCAGTCAGAGAAAGACAAACACCCTGTAATTTCATTCATGTGTGGGATTTAAGAAATAAAACAAGTAAAGAGAACAAAAAAGAGAGGAGGGACAAACCAAGAAATAGACTCTTCTTTTTTTTTTTTTTTAAAAGATTTTATTTATTTATTTGATAGACAGAAATCACAAGTAGGCAGAGAGGCAGAGAGAGAGGAGGAAGCAGGCTGTCCGCAGAGCAGAGAGCCCGATGCGGGGCTCGATCCCACGACCCCGGGATCATGACCCGAGCCGAAGGCAGCGGCTTTAACCCACTGAGCCACCCAGGTGCCCCAGACTCTTCTTAATTGTAGAGAACAAACTGATGGTTAGCAGAGGGAAGGTGGGTGGGGGGGTGCCGATTAAAGAGCACAGGTGTATTGATGAGTGCTGGGGGATGTATGGAATCGGGGAATCATTACCTTATAACCTTGAAACTAGTATAACATTGTATGGTAACTATACTGGGATGAAAATTGGAACAGAAAGACACACAAATGGTATCAGTGTTCTTTTGCAAGTAATATATTTTCTCCTTGTTGTAGGTCCTTTTGTTCTGCATCACAGCTGCCATGTACATGTTCTTTTTCAGGTATGTCCTGTTATACCTATTTATTTTAATAGAAAAAATAGTGTTCCTTTGTGGTTTTTAAGAAATCATCCATATAACTAAAGTTGTTCCCTAAATAATTATTTCTCACAAGTGGCATGAGATTTCGTTTTTCTTCTTGTGTTATCTCCCTAGAGTGGTTAGAGATAAATTGCTGCTTCCTAGTAGAATAGAAGAGAGGTAAAGAAGATTCGTTTTCCCTTTTTCCATATTATTCTATTTATAGGTTCATCTGGGAAAGCTGAATATATAAATGAATAGTCTCAAATATGGACAAGTGAATTTTTGTTTTTTGTGGACCTGAGTTTGGGTGTTTTTCACTCTCTGTATAAAAGTCAGCATTTTAAATTAAGAAAAAAATGATGGAAGGATTTAATCTAAATCTTCTACAGAGGTAATCTAGCATATTAATCATTGTCTTTATTAAATTAGGGATGCCTGGGTGGCTCAGTTGGTTAAGCGGCTGCCTTTGGCTCAGGTCATAATCCCAGCGTCCTGGGATCGAGTCCCACATCCGGCTCCTTGCTCGGCAGTGAGCCTGCTTCTCCCTCTGCCTCTGCCTGCCACTCTGTCTGCCTGTGCTCG